>OMNS01049639.1:0-18087 GCA_900303225.1 Laemonema laureysi | reverse complement strand
TATTCAAATTAAAAATTACCATAAGCCATAAGGCATTTTTGAAAGGTTAAGGACAAAGTGTTCTAATAAATTGACCAGGAATATTTGTGTCATATATATATATGACACAAATGTCCAATATAGCTACAAATCAGCTTAGCAGACTGCTGACAAGCTATCGTTGGTGAACTTCTGAAGCATTTATAATTCATATGAATGCAACACAGCTAAATTGAGAGTTGCATATATATGAATATTATTTTCTCTAGTGCATATTGCATATGATGCATATTATTTTCTCAGTATTTTCAAGTAGTGGCAGAAAACAGTGATCGATTCTAATAGATTCCTATCCAGTAAGATCTCTTTTCTGAAAAAGCAATTCACACTACGCTGGTGCCATGTTTTGTCAGATGAAGACAACTGTCAGAACAGTGTCACGTTGCTTTTTAAAGGAGTTGGATATTTTTAGCCCGTGCTGTTTGGACATGCAGAGTGGTGGCATTTGGCTTAGCTTTTTAGACTAAAACCCATACGGTTTCATAGGCAATAACTTGACCTTTGACTAAACATATACAGTTTTATCTGTCCGATCCCGCTGTGTAACACCCGGTTGTTTGCATAAAGTGTGTCTGTAAGTCTGTCAAGTCCGCCATGCTTATCACTTGTTGAATAGGAATGAAGCGACTATGCTATGTATAGACCAGGGTTCCACCGGTGGAAAGAGACGCAGTCAAAGCGCATCATTAGAGTACACACTACACAATAGATAGCAATAGTTATTGTACGCAATCAATGCCAATTTCATCCTTTGCGATACCAGATCCACATGACTCTCAGTAGAGTTGTCGATGGAGCAAACGCAAAACACAAACTAACACACTAAATTTCACTTCAGACCAACTTCAGTTGGGTCAGAATCACCCCCCGGTTCAAACTGCCTCTGCGGTGACACTTTGTTTGTGTTTTTTGTTTCCAGCGGACAGTTTGCCATTGTGAAGCAATGCAGGGAGAAGGGCACGGGGCTGGAGTTTGCCGCCAAATTCATGAAGAAGCGTCAGAGCGTGGCGAGCCTGCGGGGCGTGCGGAGGGAGGAGATCGAGAGGGAGGTGAACATCCTGCAGCAGACCCAGCACCCCAACATCGTCACGCTGCACGACGTCTATGAGAACCGCACCGACGTCGTTCTCATCCTGGAGCTGTGAGTGCTGCCAAGGAAGGTCACATACAGGCTAGCAATGTACTATTTTCCCGTTTCTATCCATTTTAAATACGAGCATATTTAGCACCCAATGTTAATTAAAGGTGCCGTAGGTAAGACTTGAAAGTCGAGAGAGAGAGCAGAAAAGTTTTTGAAACTGAACAAAGTCCCCTCCCCCTCTGCTCCCTACGTTTCTCCACCATTGAGAAGTGTTGCATTTCACGCACCTGTGATTGACGGTTCAGAAATGAGCCGGGAGCGTTCTAACATCTAAACTGGCAGGCGCGGTTAACTCCAGAGTTAAACAACGACAAATTACACTCAAATAATCATACCTATACAGCACCTTTACTGCATGTTCCTTGAGAGTTTGGTTCAGCAGTTTATCTTCTGGAGTGCTTCTGATGTCATCACAGAGGTGTCAAACAGTGGACATGTGTGTTCGGTGGCTACAGGGTGTCTGGAGGAGAACTGTTTGACTTCCTGGCCCAGAAGGAGTCTCTGAGCGAGGAGGAGGCCACCCAGTTCATTAAGCAGATCCTGGAAGGAGTCAACTACCTCCACTCCAGAAATATAGCCCACTTTGATCTCAAGGTGGGTTGTTTATCATTTGTATTACAGGAGGCCGAAATGAGTTGGAGGCTGTTGAGCATTAGGCTCGATTTAGTTTGAAGTGTAACCCTGTCTCTTTCTCCCATGTCAGTTGTGAGCACAAATGTAAAAGAAAAACAATTGGAAATTGATTGTATGTAATAGACCAATATAGATTCAGATTCAGGTATTATATATATATCGACCACACACACACACACACACACACACATATATATATATATATATACACAATGTGACCACTAGGTGGAGCAGCTAACTTAAACTTGAGTTTACCCTGCTCCTAATGCACTGTACTGTAATGGCTTCATTGGGCTGTGGCTGTAGAAACCGTTCGTTTTTTGTAAAAATCTGATATGATGATTTAAGTTCAAAATGAACCATCCTCTGAAGTCTCAAAAAGTAAAGGGTTTAAATTAATGATGTAAAGGTGGCTGGCGGATCGTTTATCATCCTTAAACAGGAGATTTATTTGTACATACATTCAAATTATACAAATTAATCAAGAAATGCCATAGCAGAGGTTGCATTTCCTCTTTCCATCTGGGCCTCAGACATAGTACAGTGTCAGCAAAAGGACAGAACTGAGAGAGAGAGAGAGAGAGTGAGAGAGAGAGAGATTTAAGAGACCATATAATATATAATACAGACAATAGGAAAATAATGAATTATTGATATGATTTCATTTTGTGTGTTCTGAAATAATTTACAATATTGTTTTACCACTGTGCGTTATTCCCATCCTGCCCTGGCCGAACAACTGGTGTAGTGTCTTGGGAAATAAGCACGATTTCCATTCTAGCGCCCCACAACTTTTGTCAAAACAAGGGCTGTAATACTAAATGATTTACGAGCGCGTAGCGGTGCGGCGATGCAGTTCTCCTAATGCTCTGTGAGAACTCACTTCCCCCTCTGCTCTGCAGCCAGAGAACATAATGCTTCTCGACAAGAACGTGCCATTGCCTCGGATCAAGCTCATTGATTTTGGTCTTGCCCACAAGATTGAAGCAGGGGTTGAATTCAAAAACATCTTTGGAACTCCTGAGTTTGTGGGTAAGGCAGTTCGTTGTCTATTTATGTTACTTATCTTGGCTTGGCTTAACGTGTTGTTTTTCTTTACATGATTCAAGTCTCACTTACCAGTGTTGTTTTAAAAAAAAGAAAGTGTGCACATGCTCATTCTCTCAGCACCAGAGATTGTCAACTACGAGCCACTGGGGTTAGAAGCAGACATGTGGAGCATTGGTGTCATCACCTACATCCTGTGAGCATCAGCAAAGAGATCAATAGGTGAACTACACGCTATACGGTGTGTCTGTAAAGCAAGGTCATTGACTCCGGCTGCTCGGATTGGTTGCATTTCAGGCTGAGTGGTGCTTCGCCCTTCCTGGGGGAAACCAAACAGGACACGCTTGGAAACATTTCAGCCATAAATTACGAGTTTGACGAGGAGTTCTTCTGCCACACCAGTGAGCTAGCCAAGAAATTCATCAGGCAACTGCTGGAGAGAGATAAAATGTAAAAGAACTTGAATGTAACATTGAAAGTGCGTCGCATGTTCTTGTCTCTGTGTAACATACAATCCACAGTTAAATATTGGAATATTGTTCATTTGATTATTTATGCTTCTTACAGGAAAAGGCTAACGATACAAGATGCTCTTAATCATCAGTGGATAAAGGTACTGGAGAAACTCAATGTTTACGTCTGTGTCATGTTCGTGTGGCTCTATATCTGTGACTCACTGTCACTTAACCCGTGATTACAAATGTTTATTCAGTGATCCCAACTCACATGTTCACACCTGTCATTGACCCCTCGTGTGTTCTCTATACGTTTCAACGCTAAACTGACTGTGATTCATCGTTGTCTCTGTTTCAATTTCCAGTCCAACGAGCACAAGGAGGAAAATAAAGCCCCCGAGACCAAGCGGCGCCAGCGGCGCCAGCTGAAGACCAAGCGCCTCAGGGAGTACACCATCAAGTCCCACTCCAGCATGCCGCCCAACAACACCTACGTCAACTTTGAGCGCTTCGCCCAGGTGGTGGAGGACATCGGCCAAATGGAGGGCTCCTTCGCCAGACTGGCAGCCGCGCACGACTCCCTGCAGGGGGACATCGACGCCATGGTGTCCGCGTACAACGACAAGGAGGCCTGGTACAAGGAGGAGAGCGAGGGCGCGCGCCACGAGCTCTCCCAGGTCCGCTACGAGTTCCGCAAGGTGGAGGCCATGAAGCGGAGCCTGCAGGATGACATGCGCGCGGTCGACGCCGGCCTCGTCGCCGTGGGCAACCGCTACCGGGAGCGCCACGCCCACTTCGAGGCGCTGCGCCAAGAACTCAGCAGTGAGCTGAAGTGGGTGCAGGAGGTGGTGGGGTCGTTTCCCCCGGGGGGCGGGGGCAACGGCGGGAGCAGCAACGGTACAGGAGGTCACCCCAACTGCAGCTTCTCCAGCGTCTTCAACAACGATGTGAACGAAGCACTGAAGGAGCTGCTGAACCGCTCGTGCGGAGGGGAGCTCCTCTCTGGAATCAACCTGGACTTGACCGAGAGTGGGCAGCAGAGATAATGCTACGACACAGATTAAGTGTGTTACTTGTGCTCTATTTGTAGGGGCACATTGAAATCAGAATAGCTTTATTTCATTGTAAAGAATAAAACTGAGCCGTTGCTTCGACCTGGAAGTAGATCAGGAGACTCCCAACCAGAGCTGCTCTTCCTGAAATCCACACCCTCAGCTCAGTTCCACACCATATGGAGATCCTTGCTGCTATTTTTAAGGGAGCGTATGAATATGTGGGAGTCACAGTACAAACTGACTAGATCCAAGGACTAAATGAGCACATTAGTTGTGAGAAATATTGTAAATGACATCACCAATGAGTACACATTTGGAAAATACACTTTTAGAAAATCATGCACTACCTTTTAAGTATATTTACATTGTGCTATATGCTATGGTAATGGGTTTGCTTTAACGCAATCATACAAAAAGAATGAATTATTAAACCTGCACTAGGCCTATGTAACTTTTTGTATTGGCAACCTAGTGACTTGAGTGGTAGCTAGTTCCCTGGTTGTATTGACTCATGGATGGGTGTGTTTTACTCTTGAGCAACTTTCTAGTTCAGATATTTTTTATTGGAGTAAATAGCTCCAGTAGAAAAGTTAAATAGTGCAGGTTTAACTGTTAACTGTTAGTTGTTTTTATTTTGAGATTTTTTGTTCAGAAGGTTGTAAACTATGCACATGTTTAAAATGCAAAACAATTAATTTGCTTTGTGATAAAACTAAGAAAAACAAATAACGCACTGTTTTGAATGTGTTTTGGTTACGCTGACTAAAATGCTGGGGGCGGATCTGACGCTGTGTCTGCAAGGCTATGTTTGGAAGTCATGGTTTGAAACATTAGCCCACGATGTCACGACATAAGTCGGCAAATAACGCATAGTGCATGACAGCCTAATTAAAGGGTGAGTATTCCATTATAAACATCACGATAAACAGCTTATCTTTGAAAGAAGCACAAACAAAAGCAGTAAAATAAATATGGTCGGCCAATTCGTTAAACCATTTACAAACTGCAAATACACCTTTGACATCCTTTGTTTTGATGAGCATGACGGTAACCTCGTTCAGAGGCGCGCTCATCTCACGACGGAACGCCTTCAAGTAGATGCTCCAAATAAGCGTTATTTGCGTTTAGTAGCGAGGGAGGGCGGGAATTTCGATAGGGATGTCCGTTTCCGTTACATGTTTCCTTTGTTCAATTTTCGTAGAAACTCCATATTTATTCCCCTTGTCATTGATGTTATTATTGTCATGTTTCTATTCGTATTGCTCCAGGGACTGGTAACTGACGTGCACAGCTCATAGGAAGTGAGTGACCGGAAAGTGCGTTGCGGTAGACCGGGATAACGCTACAATTCAGGATCCTCGCTCAGCCGAGATGCAAGCGGCGCACGAGCACGTCTACCGCGGGCAAGCGTCTACGTCACGGCAGTGGGGCTGGGGCTCTGGAAGGGTTGGGGTACTGGCAGCCTAAACTTCACAGCCTGAATTCATTGCAGTAGAAGGTGCAGAAGGGAATGGGCGAGGACGTGGGTATAGCCCGTCTGTCCACCTTCGTAATGACGTTGTCAAAACCAGCCAATATTAATTTAGTATGTGCAATGAAGTGTAGTAACGTTGACATTCAGGCAATAAGCCAATAAGCGGAGGCCCTTTCACAGTTTCTGGTAAGGGACGCTTTTATTCTGGCTAGTTACAGCTAGCTAGCTATCATTAACCAAAGGGACCTGATGCAGACAGGCTAATGCTATGGTTAGCCGGCTAGCATCTTACTGACAGGGCCCTTTTTAACAGGTGAGTTCAACGATAGCTTGATAGCAAGCTAATAGCGGCAGGGTCATGTCATAGCCTCTTGCTACGTCGGTCCAGTGTTGCTTACAGTTTACGTTCAGGTAATATTTTCTTCTCTTTACTATGTTGCCAGCATTAGCAATGGCTGTAGACCTTTCTGGATTATGCTATAACGGATGCATAGCAAATATGGACCTTTGCTGTATGGTCACCTGTATTCACTTTTTAACACATAGCCCAAAGCTAGCGTTGAGAATATGGTGTCAGTGATTTGTCAGTGAGTGCATTGCTTGTTGCAAAGATTTTTAATGAAAACGTCTTGTACATACTCTCACCTGACAGCAAAATGCATGTTTGCTCCTGGATTATTCTGTTTTCAGTGAAGCGTAAGTGTCACTTTAGTAACCAGCTAACTGTAGAGACTGACCAACATTAGCCAACAACCCAATCTCTAGCTGAACTGAATTGGTCGTCAGTCTTGTCTGTCTACACATGAACGTTATCGGGATGTGAGCTAGAGTTGACTGCAGCTCAATAACAACAACATTACCAGAACATGTAACCATGTGCTAGGCTCATTACGTTGCAAAGAGTCAAACGGTTCTATTCCAGTACTTGCAGGGAGAAGAGGTGTCTAATAACGATATATCGCTCTCTCTATTATTGGTATCAATACATTTGCACAAAGTATCCTCTAAGCCTATGTTCCCAATATTTTCCACACTCTATGTCCGGAAAGCAAGCTTGCTTTTTTGTAAACAATTGAGCTCATTATCTAATTACTTTAAACGTTTTGAACAATAATTGGTTATCTTATGTCCAGAACGACTGGACAAAAACGACTTCCCATACCTTACTGTATAGTTGTGTACAGAGAAACATTAGATGTATTTTCAAGTGAATAATAGACTCAACATTAGTCACTTGGACAAATTGATTTATTCATCAATTGTCTTGATGAATGATTGATAGGTTGAATTGAGCTTGGCATTGTGTCTTGGTATTCGAGCTAGGCTACATATTAAACATCAAAATACGGCTTTGGCTAATGACCTAAACATTGAAATATATTTACTTGTATAGGTTGTCATATTTTTACACCAGTTATCATGCTTCATTCTTCAACATTGTATTATGACAATCATACATAGCCTTTATTCAGAATTGGCAAATACAATCTCTAAGTACACACAGTTGTTTTCCATGAATTGTATGCAACAATGTTGGGTTCTATTTACTTTTCCTTGAAATGACTATGGATCTCACTTACACATTTTCTTTTTTCTATTTGTATTCAGTACATATAATTTATAATATAATATAACTTATCATATTATAATCTCTTATTTCATTATTTTAAGAAATTGTATTCACATGAAGTATTCTAAGTCTAATATTATTTAGTCTAATGATAGCTTAGTTTAAATCACATTGCCATTTTCTTGGATCAGATGTTGAATTCTTTGAGCTGCCTTTTGAATACTGAACATAGAAGGGTGTAAAGTTTAGGTTAATAGATTTAAATTAATACTCTTAAATAGCTCCTAACCCCGTGGACAGTCAGCAAAACAGCAATGTCATTCGCTAACCATAGGCTATTTTCAGTGTTTACATAGAACATAGTTGGAGTTGCCAGCAACAAAAAATAGAGGGCATTTTTCCTGAAATATGATGATGACTTTTGTCCATTTAAATTATCTTCCTCTTCAAGGAACATTGTATCGGCAAGTCAAGATGGGATGCATCTGTCAATATAATGAAGAGAAAGTCAGAATGTTGTTTAGCCAATTAGCTGGATAGCTTAACTAAAAGGAAAGGCTGTGTGTTCTCCACCCTGTGTCTCCAGGACAGATGGGTCCAGAGTGACATGCCATGGCTTTGATGATCCCCCCAGTGAAACTCAAATGGCTGGAGCACCTGAACAGCTCATGGATCACCGAGGACAGCGAGTCCATAGCTACGCGAGAGGGAGTCTCTGTGCTCTACTCCAAGCTGCTGGCGAACAAAGAGGTGGTGTTGCTGCCCCAGCAGGTGTTGTGCCTGAAAGGCCCCCAGCTTCCAGACTTTGAGCGTGAGTCCCTCTCCAGCGATGAGCAGGAACACTACCTGGACGCGCTGCTCGGCAGCCAACTGGCTCTGGCCAAAATGGTGTGCTCCGACTCGCCGTTTGCCGCTGCGCTGCGCAAGCGTCTGCTGGTGCTCCAAAGGATCTTCTACGCACTGTCCAACAAGTACCATGACAAGGGCAAGGTCAAGCAGCAGCAACATTCTCCGGATAACGGCTCTGGTTCGGCAGACATGCACACGGTCAGTGAGCGTCCGCGCTCCAGCACCGATGCCCTGATTGAGATGGGTGTTCGCACGGGCCTGAGCCTCCTCTTTGCTCTGCTGCGCCAGAGCTGGATGATGCCCCCTCCACCTAACCCCAGCGGACACCCGGGAGGCAACGTAAACCTATGTAACAACGTCATCCACACTGCCATCGACGTGGTTAGCTCCTTACCCCCCCTCTCTCTGGCCAACGAGAGCAAGATCCCCCCCATGGGCTTGGACTGCTTGGCCCAGGTCACCTCCTTCCTCAAAGGGGTGACCATGCCAAACTCCGGGGCAGATATTCTGGGACGCCGGCTTGCCTCTGAGCTGCTGCTGGGCCTTGCCTCCCAGAGGGGCTCCCTGCGTTACCTGCTAGAGTGGATCGAGATGGGCTTGGCCGCGTCAGCAGTGGTTTGTACCATGGAAAAAAGCACGGTGCTGCAGAACCAAGAGGGTCTCATCGGCTACGACTGCTTCATGAACATCCTGATGCAGATGAGACGTTCCCTGGTAGGTTTTTATGAGGAACTTGGAACAGTCTTTTTCATAGATCCACATAGAGATCTTCATTGACTTCTACTTCTTCAACTTTTTATCTTGTTTTGCAGTACAATTTTACATAATGAAATCATCCAATTTTCATCCAATTTCTGTAGGGCTCCTCTGTAGATCGAAGCCAGTGGAGGGAACCCATGCGCACCTCTGATGGACTATGCTCGCTTTACGAGGCCTCGCTCTGCCTTTTTGAGGAAGTGAGACATTAAAATATACTTTCCTTTATCAAACAACGGAAGCTCTTTGCATTAGCTAATTCCGGGATGAGTAACTATTGGCCTATTAATATCATCAACAACAAGCCACTCCACCAGCTGACCCAGCACTGGAGGAACTAATCACAATGTTTAGCGGGAGTAGTGGAGTTTGTTGTAATGACAATCTGGATGCTCTCGTCCCTCATGGCACATGTTGGACTTATGGTGGTACAAAGGACCATGGGGCAACCAAATCCTAAACTCAGCCTCCACATTAATAATCTCTGGACTGGGATGTATAAAGTATGCTCTCGATGTTTTTAATCTATACAATCGTATTGTATAGATTGTACAAGAACCGTCTTTTGACACATAGGCCATTTCAGTGTCCATTGATTCAGATGCTGGATTATACAATTTGCACAGTGTATAGAAACCAAAAGCCCACCCCAGTTTTTGGTGTTCATCCAGTCTTTGAACATTTCCTCAGGTATGTAGAATGGCGTCCGACTACTCCCGCACATGTGTCAGCCCAGACAGCATACAGACAGGGGAGGCTCCCCTGGTGTCGGAGACCTGTGAGGTGTACGTGTGGGGGAGCAACAGCAGCCACCAACTGGTGGAGGGTACCCAGGAAAAGATCCTCCAGCCCAAGTTGGCGCCCAGCTTTGCAGATGCACAGACAGTAAGTAGAGCAGTGAAGATAAGCAAGTCATCCGTATCGGAGATGTGGGCGCTGGGGAAATTCCTGCTTCAGACTAGAAAATGTGCTTAGTAGAGCACAGACCTCCACCAAATAAGCGGGGTGTCCAAGAAGTGTTTCCAATCCTTGTCAGTTCATAGACTGTAAATAAACAGGGCTCTAGAACAGAACTATTGAGGTCGAGTACCAGAACATTGCATGTCTAGAATATTATTTTTCGGCATATGAACACATCGTTCTAACTGAGCTGAGTCCAGTGACGTCCCATAAGGCTCCCTTTAGAGACATGCAAGAAAACAGGAAGTGGGCGGGGCTGGGGGAGATCACCCAACAATCGGCATGGACCCTTGACAAACCTTTCATCATTTTTGGTGGTGTTACTGTAATATGTTGTGATATGTCACGCCCACTGCCCCGCCTCCTTTTAGGTGATTGGCATGAAAAGGTAATGAGGTCTTGCTGTGCCCTTAACCAACATACTCACCAAATTTGCTGGTGGTACGTGAATCGGTTACTGATACAACTATGCTTATGTATTTTTAGCTCCACTCCTGCACAGGGCCAGCTAAGTCCCTCATTGTTTGTACCTTTGTGCCTGTATCACAACAAAACAGTGTAATACTTACTATAGTGGTGCATGAAGACATATTACATTTGAAGGTGTGTCTTCTGCATGTGTCTCCTGCAGAGACTCAGTTGAACAATGTGATCCCAGCAACTCTCCCTAAGGTGTGGCCTCTGGTTTCCACAGATCGAGGCAGGCCAGTACTGCACCTTTGTGATCTCCTCCGATGGCTCCGTGCGAGCCTGCGGAAAGGGAAGCTACGGCCGCCTGGGTTTGGGAGACTCCAACAACCAATCCACGCTCAAGAAGCTGACCTTTGAACCCCATCGCTCCATAAAGAAAGTGTCGTCTTCCAAGGGCTCCGATGGCCACACGCTGGCCTTCACCACCGAGGGAGAGGTGTTCAGCTGGGGCGACGGGGACTACGGCAAGCTGGGCCACGGCAACAGCTCCACGCAGAAATACCCCAAGCTAATCCAAGGTCCACTGCAGGGCAAGGTAAGGGGTCTCCCGCTGCTGTGGTTGGCTTCCGCTTGGAAACCGGGCAACGCCATTCAATGGGAAATGTCATTCACTTACTTATATGTGTGTCTGCAAACTGCTGCAATAGATGTTAAAGCCATTGTCAAAGGGGATGACCCCACCCCTCATAATCATCTTTTTAGAATTTCACAATTATATCGTCCACTATTTTGATTACTGCTCATTAAAGAAGTATATTATGTTTATTTAACCTCTTCTTCCAGAGAATGCCCGTATCCGGGCCACGCCCCCTCCCCCCAAATGCAAAAATGTCATAAGGCATTTAAAAACGTGAGAAAGCTGTCATGTGACACACCCCTAGATTGACTAGATTCTCAACTTTTAGTCGATCATAACCATTGTTGCCAACCCAAAAAACCCCAAATTCCAACCCAAAACAAATGAATAAGCATGTAGCAACAAGAGTTATGTATTTCATAACTGTGCACGTGCACATGCACAGCAATAGCGACCTTTCTCGCCAAATTAGAGACCTACAACCAAAAATGATGTCTTACCTTTGTTGCTATTGTCATCAAAGTTGTGTTTGATGGCATAAAACCATAAACAGATAATCCAGTGTCTGCACCATTTTGAAGTGTTTACAATCAATGTATAGTAGCTAAGAGGTGGCCGTATGGTGCAATTGCGATGATTGATAGTCCAATAGTTGATAGTGTCATTCTAGTCAACCTGACCTTTCAATAGAGGTGTCAAAATTGAACAATGGGTTCTCGAGATATCCACTCGTTTGTGTCATCACATTGTCATTTTTGCATTGGATATATTCTTTTTATTTGGACTCCACCTAAACCAACCTCTACTAAAACTTCTTTGCATAGTTGATCATGCACTAGGTGGCATTCACCTTAAAACAGGACATGTATTTCAGGTGTAAATGAAACCTTCCATTTTGTGTTGAACTTCTAACTTTATTCACTCAGACCCAGCAGCAACCGCATTGATTATTTCACTTGCACAACAATCTCACAGGTGTTATCTTTCTTTTGGTACCAAGATTACATAATATAGCCCTAGTAGTTGTGGAGATATACTCTATTTACTTTGGGTATGTTACTTTTGGCCAAACCCTGAAAACGAGGCCCAGTGACGAAGAGGTTAACTATGCATGTTAATGAGTGTGATGTTTGCTCTGGCTCAGGTGGTGGTGTGTGTGTCTGCCGGCTACAGACACAGCGCTGCAGTCAGCGAGAGCGGAGAGCTGTACACGTGGGGCGAAGGAGATTTTGGAAGATTAGGTAACCTCATCATCAAGCGGCTCTCTTGTCATGTTTGCTAAGGTTTTGCATCCTTGAGACGAGTTATGCTACTGTGAGTTGTTCAGCATTCGTCACAAGTCAAATCGGGAATAGACCGCCCGAGTGTTGCTGTCACTTGATCACGTCTGCATCACATCCGGATCCATCACTGTTTTCGTTAAAGGGGGAAAATGAATGCAGCGCTTGTTTTCCGTTACGCAAGATATGACTTCACCGCATGCTATATTCATTGTCTTGGCGTTTATTTATATCGTTATTATTTAAATAACGTGTAATTGCTAACAAGTTCAGCGGAAGTGAGTCTTTCACCGCTGTCTACCTACGCTGGTCACGAGAATGCGCAAAGCCGGTTGATGTCGGACAGCAAATGCTAAGCTAGGCAATGGATACAGTCGTTTCTTATTAAAAATGGTTCTGGGCAGTAGTTTTGCACCTACACAGAGTTTCCCTGTGGTCCGGCGAGATGGGGTAGATCCGGAAACCCCTTATTTGGACAGACAGACTCGGGTGGTCTATACGCAAGTGCACTGATGCCTCTTTTGTCTCCTGCTTGATTTACAATGTAATAAAATACCACTAGCGTTCTCGATGGGCGGTTCTTTTGGGTGACCGACCGTACGTCACCCAAAAAAAACAACCAGGAGCACCGTGTGTATGTTTGCCAGTGAGCCCAGCTGCGGGCAGCCTGCCGTGTCTCATTGTGTCACGGTGTGCAGGGCACGGCGACAGCAACAGCCGGAACATTCCCACCTTGGTGAAAGACATCAGCAACGTGGGCGAGGTGTCGTGCGGGAGCTCGCACACCATCGCACTTTCAAAGGACGGCCGCACGGTGTGGTCCTTCGGCGGCGGGGACAACGGTAATATGTGTTGACTTTTCCTTGAGAGCGCCTTGTCCCCCGAATATAAACAACGGCACTGGAGCACTTTGTGTCTTTGGGAATCAATGTGCACAAAATGCTCTTGGGCAGAATCAGCGCAAAACAAAGTGATTTTTGACAAATTGTCTCGTTAATGGATGCTTTAGTGAAACCAGGAGAGACGGTTATGGTGGTTTAATCAGCCAGACCGATGTTGTCCTTTTATGTTCTTGTACGTTTGTGAGATCAGTGGTGTAATAACGAGTTGTGTGTGTGTGTGTGTGTGTGTGTGTGTGTATGTGTGTCTCAGGCCCAGGCCCTTATTGGTAATCGATTGAAATGGTAGACTCTGTGGTACATGTAACAGAAGTATAAACTGATCTTGATGCGGTTGTTTGTGCTCATTATATTATGATATACTTCCTTTTTTCCCCTCCTCTCACTAGTTCATTGTTCGTCAGTAACCTAGATAAACAATCTGGACAATCTAGTTTGTGTGTGCGTGTGTGCGTGCGTGCGTGCGTGCGTGCGTCACATGTGTATTCTGTGTTTCCTCTTGCAGGGAAGCTGGGCCATGGTGACACCAACCGGGTGTATAAGCCCAAAGTGGTGGAGGCCCTGCAGGGAATGTTCATCAGGAAAGTGTGCGCAGGGAGCCAGTCTTCCCTGGCCTTGACCTCCACTGGACAGGTAGGCCTACACATTACTGCTGTACTAGCAACAGGATGGGACGAGGGTGGGAAAACAGCTGCCATTAATTACCAGTGCAAAAAGTAGCACGAAAATTGACGGATTTGGTAAACCTTTGAACAATCGACTCATTGAAATGAATATGGATGTTTCCAAAACCAATTACATTTAAGGTTTGTGTTTCCAGTACACTGCAACTATATCAAAATACACTACAAGAAGAATTGAACGCGCAATATTGTTTGTTACATTCATTTTCTCACTAGTTTTGCACTTAACTTAACTAGCTAATGATGTGAATCGTTCTTCTCCTGGCTAGGTGCTGATATTTTGCTAATGCACACCCACAGCTGTATTATAGCATAGTTTAATGGTGCCTACTTTGTTCATCTCCAGTTGTCTATTTAAAAAATGTGAGCCCGCACAGTACAGCAGCTTACACCTGTTGTCCATTGCTGTAAATAAACATGCAATCGCAAGGTTGTATTGTAAGCTGCCATGAAATCAAGCATTTCTGGCCGCAGCACGATCACAGAAGATGTCTGCGATATCCTGGAGGGACTGTCTTTAAACATGATCTTCCCTTGATGCCCTATAAGTCGATCTGTTTTTCTGTGGGGTTTCTGTTATTCTTGTCACACCAGGTGTACGCGTGGGGCTGTGGTGCCTGTTTGGGCTGTGGGTCTTCTGAAGCCACTGCTCTCCGGCCGAAGCTGATCGAGGAGCTGGCCACCACCAGAGTGGTGGACATCTCCATAGGGGACAGCCACTGTCTGGCCCTGTCACACGGTATACAGCCATAGGAATCCAGCACAGCCTTGACACGCACACATTGGCCCGATGTGACGGGTCTGTTATGTTCCTCAGAAGCATGGGTTTTCTGTTGGTGAGAAACAACCTTCTGTAGAGTTGAAGGAATTTGTATATGCTTGGCAAAATGTTAATGTCTAATCTAACCCCTTGACTGTAGATGAACCTACAGTTCAGGTTTGAACTCATCACACAATACTGCAGCCACCCCGGTAGTTTGTCAAAAGTTTTAACCACTGGGATGTATTTCTCTCGTCCAGACAACGAAGTGTACGCGTGGGGGAACAACTCGATGGGCCAGTGTGGCCAGGGCAACTCTACCGGCCCCATCACCAAGCCAAAGAAGGTGGTGGGGCTGGACGGGGTCGCCGTGCAGCAGATCTCAGCGGGCACCTCCCACAGCCTGGCCTGGACGGCCCTGCCCAGAGACAGGTCAGCCCCCGGGAGAGTAAACACTGACTGTGTCCCGCCACGCCCCAATGGCTAATGAGTTAATTACGGGGTAGTCGGGTCTAACCTCGAGCACAGAGCGTTTCCTTTCTGAATCCGCTTGTCGTGTTGAAGGGCCTTCCTCTTAACATATTTTAAATTTTTCAATCTGTTCACTCACGGCAACCACAGGCAAGTGGTGGCGTGGCACAGGCCCTACTGTGTGGACCTGGAGGAAAGCACTTTCTCCCACCTGCGCTCCTTCCTGGAGCACTACTGCGACGGGATCAACAGCGACGTGCCTCCCCTGCCCTTCCCCTCCTCCAGGTCGGTATGCCCCACCCGCCCCGGAGGGGTTCAGCACCGGCACCAGGCCGCCCGTCTAGCAGACTGTCGACTAGCGGTGCGGCCTGCATAGCCAAGCGGTTACATAAACGGAGTCCCATAAACACTGTTTGTTTGTGCAGATACAAAGCTCCTACGCTGGCTCAACTGTATCTAACTTGATTAACATCGGCTGTCAGGGGTCAAAGCCAGGTCATGCTTTGGGGTTGGAGGATTCATTCTTGGTGAATACAACATAGTGTATTCACCAAGTTAAGCAATGTACTATTATTATATATTTTTTATAAATATATATATATATATATATATATATATATATATTCTTTTTCTTTCATAACAAGTTCTTCTTTGAATCTTATATTAACAGTGCCAAATATGTGAATCAATGATGTGTGGTGGTTTGTACTTCATTGCCTAAATCCTGTTCCCTTATTTGTGAACTGCTTTTCAGCCTGTGAGACTGTACAGTTCTATACTTAATGCTTCGTAAAGTTTGATAAGATCACATTATATTGGGAGGGGGTAAAAAGGAAGTAGCAGCAAATAATGGCAGCCAATAATTGTCTACATAAAAAAACCTAAATGGCAAGCGTTGAACTATAATAAAATGACTACATGTTATAACTTGAGACGATACTAATCCCCCTGACTTTTCCTTGACTTGGCAGGGAGCATCACAACTTCCTCAAACTCTGCCTGCGTCTATTGTCCAATCACCTTGCTCTGGCCCTGGCTGGGGGCGTGGCCACCAGTATTCTGGGGGGTCAAGCCAGGCCTCTGCGCAACCTGCTCTTCAGACTCATGGACTCCTCCGTGCCAGACGAGATCCAGGAGGCGAGTATGACAGACGGACACTTCTCTATATCCCTGTTAGTGGCACAGTAGCGTACATTTCAAAACACCATAACCATTACAACAGACATGAGATAACAGTTAATGGGCAGATAATGACGCCACACGTTTTAAAGCTGCTGCCATTGAGAAGTGTTGCATTCGCGCACCTGTGATTGACAGGCAAGATGGATTTCCCCGAACCAATCAGGAAAGAGATGCCCTGATTGGTCACAAATTAGCAGGGAGTGGTCTAAAATCGAAATGGTCTCATACAGAGGCAGCTGACGGATGGCTGTGGCATTTCTAACAAATTACACTCAAATTATCGCTCTTAAATCTTACCTACAGCACCTTTATTGAAATGTGTGTGGGTGAAGTGTTATGGTGGGTACACAGAGTGACCGCGTGTTCGCCCCGGCAGGCGGTGATCGAGACCCTGTCAGTGGGGGCCACCATGCTGCTGCCCCCGCTCAGGGAGAGGATGGAGCTGCTGCACACGCTGCTGCCCCAGGGCCCCGACCGCTGGGAGAGTCTCTCCAAAGGACAGGTGCAGTCGGACGCCAGTGTCCTCCAGAGCAATCGGTCTACCTGAATGTACTCTGATACATGCTGCACTCGCATTTTACCTTCACACGCGGTTTAGTGGCTCGGCCAACAGCTTCCATAAATGTTGACTTGCACGTCCACAACGTATTGCGCAAGGGCAAACGGATGTTATGAGAGCATTTCTTGAAGTGTGTGCGTGTGTGTGCATTTGTGTGTCTGTCTGCCAAAGAGGATGCAGCTGGACATCATCCTGACTAGTCTGCAGGACCACACCCACGTGGCCTCCCTGCTAGGCTACAGCTGTCCCGCGGACGGCCCCGAGGTTCTCTCCTCCGGCCTGGGCTTCACGGCTGCCCAGGAGCCCTCGTACGGCAGCGCGGCCAGCCACCCCGACACCCATTTGGCCGAGATCCTGATGAAGACCCTGCTGAGGAACCTGGGCTTCTACACCGTACGTCACCACTGTCCTTAGCGCTAGATCATCGCATGCTAAGATGACATTCAGTGTAGCGCGGTTCGCCCGGGTAGCCAAGTCTATGTGGACTATCAAGGAAAGGTTGACTCAACACCCAATTTATTCTAGGTTAATCTTGCGTGCCATATTAGCTCAGTTCTGGGTGCACTATAGGTTCACGATGACGATGACTGATTTCGATTCTGGTTCATCTGTACATTACTTATTAATAGTCACATTCACAACAGCTCATTTGTATGGGAATTTACCCTTTTTCACAGAGGTGTCATCGTAGGACAAACACGAGTGTCGCTCGTAACGCCAATTATGAGTCTGCTACTTTTATGTACCCGGGTAGTAGACTAAACTCTGAGCAACACCTGTGTTTGTCCTACGATGACGCCTCTGTGAAAAGGGTCTATTGCACCCACACGAGGTGAGACCAATAAGTGGGTGGAGAGAGGACCGTAATGTCTTAACAGCGCTCTACGATGCGTAGGCCAGATGAGCCACGACGGCCGCTTGTTACACAGAAGGCAAGAAGCAGCTGAACTGAGCGAACTGTTCTCCTCTGTGGTGCTTGTAATGCGTGTGCACCGCGTCCTCAGGACCAGGCCTTCGGCGAGCTGGAGAAGAACAGCGACAAGCTGCAACAGGGCACGTCCTCCTCAGACAGCAGCCAGCCGGCGCACCTCCACCAGCTCTTGTGCTCCCTGCAGAAGCAGCTGCTGGCCTACTGCCACATCAACTCGGTCACCGAGGTGGGAACACTGGCCTAGCACTCCACTGACCACCACAACATGTTATGATACGATACATTGACCATTGTG
>OMNS01049636.1:0-18222 GCA_900303225.1 Laemonema laureysi | reverse complement strand
TTAAAATTTACTTTTAAAGTCTGGTGAGGCATACCTGTATATCTCTAGCTCTTTCATAAGACTGGTAAGCAATCTTCTCCTCCATGCTGGCTAGCTCTTGTTTCAAGTTCAGAATTTCATTTTGATGCAGTTCTGTTAAGTCATTGAGTTGCTCTTCTAAGCGTTCACACCTGAAAAATACAGGGGTTCATAAAAAGCTGACAAATAAAAAACAGTGCTTTCAAATGTTTGCTCTTGCTAATAATACAGCATCCATAAGTGTATGTTACCTGAATCTCTCTTCCTGGAGAGCCTCCATTATCAATGTGTAGTCCCTCTGATAGTGGCCTTTCAGATTTTCAAAAGACTCCTCTAGTCGACCTTGGTTTTCCCGCAGTTCCTGGATCTCGTGGAGCAGGGCGTCGAAGCCGGAAGCCTGGCCGTGCTCAAGGGTGTTTCCTTTGGAGCTAGGGGGGCCTCCGGGTGCCCCGGTGGTGCTGTTGGCCCCTGCGGAGCCAGACGTAGCACTAGAGCAATCATCCTCACTGCCGTACTTGGGGCTTGACTGCAGCTGCCCGGCACCGAGGGTCCTTGCTGCCCCAGGGCCCACGCCCTCGTCTCCCTGGGTTTCATCAAGAGAGTCTTTGAGGGCCGCGATGTTGTCCGCACTGCCAAACTTGTTGCGGATCAAGGATGCAATTTCTCTTGGCTTGGACACCACAGCGCCGGCTGCAGAATGAGTGGCTTGAGAGAAGCTGGAGAGGCCCCCTGTCACCTGTAGAGGGCACAGCTGGGTCAACGCTTGGGCTGGGCCACTATGTTGGTGAGATATAGAAAGTAGAAATTCATGGAAATCAGCATACTCACCCTGAAAATGTAGTTGGTTAAACTTTATATAGTGTCATAGAAAAACTAAACTGGAAAAGTAGTGGGAATACAGTTCAAGCCTAAACAACAAAAGGTAAAATAGAACATTTTGCACACCTTGGCTCCGACGTCCTTGAGTCCCTGGTGCATGTCTCGGAACACGTCTTTGGGCTGGCGGGGGATGCCGTTGTGCTCCACCTCGCGGAGCTTGCGGTGGTAGTGCTCCAGCTTCCTCTGCAGCTGCTGGATGGTCTGGGCGGACTTCTGGTTCTTCTTCTCAAAGACCTGTTTGATGCGTGCGCTCTGCTGCTTGTCGGCGTTGTTGGCCAGCTTGAGGTACTCGGCCACGTTGTCGTCGCGCGCTGTCTGCTCGATCTTGATTTGTTCGGTGAGCTTGAGGATCTTCTGTTGTAGCTGAGCAATGGCCTGCTTGGTTCTCTGGGGGTCTGGGGTGCTATCCACCACATCTAGCCCGTAGCCGTCCGCTCCGTAGGAGAGGGCGTTGGGTGAGACCGCAAGGCCTGATCCATCGTAGCGCTCCAGCTGGTCAAAGATGGGGTAACAGGGAGGATGGGTAAACAAAAAGGGCAAAGATGGAACCAAGAGGAAACAAACAGAACACAATAATATTCAATACACTGACCAACATTTTTAAGTGTGGTCTATTTAGTGTACGATTAAGTAAATTGAATTGAATTGTGAATTAAAACAGGATAAACATACTTAAATTGCATGTTATGAATCAGTGTCTCAAATTAACACCAAGTGGTTAGTCTAGTTTAGACAATGTATTAATTGGTGGCCAATACAATTTGCATTAAAAAAAAATCTGTGGCGAGGTAAAATTATTTGCTTTATTTAGCCTGCAGTTGTTACCTAAATGAAGCCATTATTCCAGGCCTTAATTGTTCTCTGACCTGAAGTAGACTTAAAGACAGCAAATGCTAAATTTAGAAAGGCTTACAGCACACAGGGACCAACTACTCAGAAGAGATCAGTGACATTTGCAATGCTTAACACTTACATATCTAGTCACCTTTTCAGCAGGGCATGGCAAAGCTATTAACAACCTCCCAATTCATTACATTTACTTCACTAAGTATTGCGTCCAAATAATCCCTGTTGAATAATTAACTTGAATATTACGATTAATGGAGAGCATTTACTGTACATGTGCATTGCTAGATCATTGGACGATACAAAATACATTTTGTCAGCAGCAACATGCTCTTATATAATGTGCTGGATGAGCGTTTCGTTTCTTCAAGCACCATGGAGAACATCAAATGAAGGGTTATTCATTCGTTCATTCAGATCATGACCTTGACCTTATGATACTAAAAATGATTCGGCTTTGTAGTTGTTTTTTTTGCCCAGCAATCTTCATGACGTGTTCGCACTTTTGGTTAATATATTGGCGCAACTGAGCACAATTTAGTGTTTACACAAAGAGAAAATTGTGTCAAGCAAACCCCACCAAGTAAAGGCTAGGGCTGTCAATGTTTGTTTGTTCAACTCTGTAAATGCCAACACTGTAACTCTGTGACTCAGTCTTTGGCAATGTACCTTGTCTGGTTCCTCAGTGGAGTGGTATCCAGAGGTGAGCAGCATGTCTGCCAGGGCGGGGCAGGTGGGAGTGTCAGTGGTGGAGGAGGAGCGCGGGCGTCCAGCCTGCAGCAGGGCCTCATGGGTACTTCGACGATGGATCTGGGGACTCCCTTTCTGGGGGGGGTCCCCAGTCCCCCCCGCCTTGCTGCGGCGGCTCTGCAGGCTGGTCCCTCGCTTCATCATGGGTGGGGCGCCGCGGATCTGCTGCAGGACACGACTCAGAGCTGCAGGAGGAGCGGAAGCAGCAGGGTTGTCAGAGTCTACAGGGGGGCCCGAGGAGGCAGGGAGGTCCCCTACCTCTGGCCCTGCGTCGGTGGGGTCAGGGGCAGGGGTGGAGGGTGAGGTGGCATCATACGGGGAGACAGAGGAGCGCCGGCGCTGGGGCTGAAAGAACTGCTTCAGCCCGTGGCCCAAAGCGCCCATGTTTTCCCGGGCATTGTGGGTGATTTTGGACAAACTGTGCTCCGACTCCGATGCCCGCCTGCCAACCTCTGTTTCCGCGTGGCCTCCGGTGTCGGGCTCCTCTGGGCTCAGCTCACTACTACCCTGATCCATCACGGGCCGCCAGTCTCACAGTGTGGGTGTACTCGGGGGTGCGGGGGACTAGCTATGTCCCGATGCCACACCCCCTCTGAAAGGCTGGTTCAAGGCCGGAAAGCAGAGGGGATGGCGCTCAGATGAGCGTGCATGCATCTGTGGTTTGGCACAATGTCATGCTCGTCTAATACAAAGAAGGAAAATAAAACAATTATGGCATGCAGCAGCGATAGATGAACACGTATACACAGCACAAGAATTTAAAATAACATGAGAAAGCATAACTTGAGTTGGGACTGAGACATAGGCCTTTAGACAAAGGTTTCAATGACAGAACAGAGATTGTCAATTTCGAATAGAAAGGCATTTTTCGGTCAAAAAGCATGTGACATGTCTGACGGTCCCAACACACCAGTACAAAAAAATCTAAAAGTCTAAAAACGATACGTTAAATTAAAGAATGAGTTCTGAAATGCTTATAGCTTCATTTTTGGTTGAGGTTTTCCATTCATTCTAGAAATGTGGGTTTGGTCAGACAAAAGCCCTAGAAAAAATGTGGCCAATAGCATTTCAGAAAGAATTTTAAAAATCAAGTCATATGTAACATAACTGAATGGTTTGATGACAGAAAGAGTGTGTATAAAATCTACGAGAGGCTCAAGTGGAGAGAAATGATGGTGGTGTGGCCGATTCTCAACCTTAACCAAGAGTAGCATTTAAACAGACTTGCTTTCTCAGGGTGGACTTGAAATACAAATGGCTGCTCATATAAAAGATTTAGCTTTACCAATCCATATGAGAGAGAGAGAGATGTATATAAGAGAGAGACAGAGAGAAAGACAGCTTACCATTAGCCCAGCTTCTCCTCTTCTGGCTCACAACTCAGGAGTCGCTAAACAAGAAGCACTCGGATTAGCATCAGCTATATTGATTTTAATGGTATTCCTATTAAACCGGTACCCGTAAAAGAGAGTAGTAATGCATGTTTGTTATAACTGTTGTCTAATAGTTACAAAAGATACAGTACCAAACAATCCATTCAAAACCATTCATTACAGTAATGTCTAAAGTAGTGTCATAAGATAACAAGGAACTAAAGATGACTGAACTCCATGAGACTATGCAGATAAACTGTTCATTACAAGGCTACTGTAACAGGGATATGTTTTACACCACCTCAAGCACCCTTCAGGAACATGCACTGTAGAACCACAGTGTAGATCCCCACTGTTTTCATTCCATGTGTCTGTACTGTTAGCCTACAGTGCTAAGCAATTTACACCATATCCTTCAATGCAAAAGAAGTCAACTGCTTCTCAGATATAAGGCTAGGCACTGCACTGTGCGACTTCCTTCGACCTTTAAAGGGCACAAGACAATCCTTGCAGTATAAATACAAGGGTGTTTACACAAGAAAACTCATTCATCCTTGTTACATTTAACTTTGGGGTTGTGGTGCCTCACACTCATTTGTCTCCTATAACAAGAAGCACAAAGTATATAACCTGATCACACCAAGGACATTTGACAGGGCTATGGCAACGTGACCATGTGCAGAGCTATTCCGTAACGCTTAACAGGCCCATGAAATGAGATGTAGTCATAAATCACGCAATGTACTCGCTAAATGTTAAGTACTCGCACAAAGGGTCACTTATCCGCTTGACCCACTTCTATATTTACACTCGTTGTGTGATTAAAATGTTAATTAAGGGAATGAAGGAAAAAAATAAAAGAAAAATCACAGATCACAAGTCATTTAATTGAAATCATAGCTAAATCTTGTTTGAAACTACCTGCAGTGTTTGCATCTGTCGTTTACGTGAAGCCCTCTATGAAACCGTATCAGGCGGGTTCTCGTTTTATTGTGTCGAGGAAACGGAACACATTGATAAATATACATGGAGAGATCCTTTACATGAAACGGTCAAGGCTCTTGGATGACTGCTTTCTAATGTAGCCTATGCAACATTAATAGCATAATTAACTTGGCAGATTTAGTTTCTAGTAGTCTATTTTTGGTCACACCAGTAGAACTTCAAAAATCCTTTAAAATCCTAAATAAAATAGAAAACATTGTTGATGTTTTCATGCCAAATCATATCAAAACCACTTAATAGCCCGAGGACAAGGCATTTTCTGCTTGAAGTGGGTCAGTGAACATTCTGCTGTCATGCTTGTGACAGCCTTTGTACATCCAGCTACCCAAGGTCATACCATCATCAGTATTGGTGTCTCTATACCAAGTACCATTTAGCTGTGGTGGTTAATCAAGTGCTTCAGGATTATTAAGACGAACAGACACTGCCTATGATTCTGGCTTGATATACAGCGCTATCCTACATGGGATAGAAGAATTAAGTACATTTTATTAAATAATAAAAGGACATAACATTCAACTACGATAATACCAACGTGGTGTACTTAAATGTAATATTTTTAATGGATATGAGAATCACAACAAGTTGTCATATATTAGCATTACCATCGCTTGTTTGATGTTAATATATGATTTATGATAAAGGAAAACAAAAACACCTTCGCCAATGCAAGCAAAATGCCCCCTGCGTGTAATGTTATTTGGTGTAATACACCTTAGATGGCCGCATTGGTACGTTTTCACACAATAAAAGCACTTGATACATTGCAGAAGATGAAGATATGGGCATGTGGTAAATTAATGAATCAGCTATTCCTGCAAAGACGCAGCATAGTGCAAGTGGCACCTCGCTAGCTTACGTTGACAGGCCTGGCTTTTAAAACTTTAGGCACGACATAAATGATCCGAAACTGTAGTGGCTGTAGTGGTTTTAAAATTCGTACATGCGTTTCACCAATTTCATGGTTCGCCTGCAAGCTAACGTGTGGGTAGAGCAGGTGGCTAACGCTACAAGCTAAAGATGCATCAGATAGCCTAGTATTCATTTTGTCTTTAAGGGCAAGCCGTCGTCGCGGTGCTGAACAAGTTCGTGGAATAGTTAATAATTAATTATGTTATAACAGTGGTTTAGCGCTCATAAAGCACATATGTATTAGGCTTCACTAAATATCATGTAATCTGATAACCATTCCTCCATGGTAAATGGTCCATCACTTTACACAGATACCTGGTGTGAGATGCTTCATTATTATTTTTAAAAACGCAACCACCAAGACCACGCTTGTTTCTCAATTTCGGTGTTTACATATTTAAACATTTTCCGGGGACGTTATGTGCCATGGCCAAAAGTCCCACCTGCTAGTGTGTCACAGTAAAGCTCACTCAAGCTTGTTTATATCCAGTAATACACGGTACAAAGTCGGCTCCACCGATAAGGCAGACAGTGATAGAATACTGGCCTAGCCAAGGGTATCAATCTGAACAGGTTGTGGTTTGTCTTCAAATGTAACGGCGTTGCATCCGAGACGAACGTCCTGTCCATCGACGCCTAGCATCGCCCACCCTGAACGCCCTGCGTGCCAAAACACGCGCTGACCTAACGTCGGCTTCGCTGCTTGTCAGTTAACTCACTGGCTAGGTCGCTAGCTTAAAAGACGCCTCAGCCATAGTTAGCCAAGCTACAGACAATCCGGAGACCTCGTCAGCACCAATAATCGGATCAACTGAAGTAATCGACAATATCCCCGCGCACCACATAAAACAACATATTGAGATTTCCTTCAGTGTTAAAGCACTTTGCAAAAGTAGCGTTTACGAGCTTGAACTTACATGGGCGCTGAGAGGACTGTGTTGATGACCGTTCATTTTCCCGATGGAACACTCCCAAGAATGACGTCAAATGGCGTGCTCAACGTCAGGACAGTACATCAATAACCATAACGTACTCAGTGCAGGTGAATTGGTAGACAGATAACATATTTGACACGATACCTTAACCTTTAAAAATACGTTTTCATTGAAAGCTAATGTCCTTAATCTAATTGGTCACAACTGATTATGTGTGACATTTGTTTGAATGATAGTCTACTGCAAAAAACACGTTATTAAAATAAATGTCATTGATTAGGCTAATCGGTAATAATGACAGTGATAATAACGATATTCCATTCAAGCGAAGTTTCTTGTAGTGCAATGCAGTTGAAGGAATTTGAATAATAATATGTTAAGGAGTTGGAGGCCTATATCTTACTGTGTGTCAGAAAGGATCTTTCCATGGAATATTCAGCCATGCCCCGAGGTAGTTATGTGAACTATTGATGGGGGGATGAATAGCAATAGCAATATTCAACAGGGGATATAATAATGGTGGGGACTGAAAGACTATCCTATTATGTCTGATTTGCTTTGGTAAAAGGGACAGAAGGAGGTTACAGGAGTTCAATGTAGTCCCTGTAGCTGCAATGGCAGTTTGGCTTATGGCAAGGAAGAGATACAGGGCAAGCTTAAGAGACTGGGGAGGAGGCAGTACATCATCTGTGGTGTCCTTCACACCGGTTCTATTGTGATGACAGGAGGGCATTGAGGGAAAATAAGACAGGGAGACTGTGGCGTCTCGCCAATGGGTGTGGCAATAATTATCTTGGGCGAGGTAGTGATGGGTGGATGATTTCACATTGGTCTTGCAGTTGTTGAGTTGGCTGAACTGTTGCGGTAACGATTCGTACTGTGGCATATACATGACAACTGAAAACATTGTCATTTCAAAAGGACATAAAAACAACGAAAACAAAAAAAGCTAATGTAAATATACGTACATTTGTAGTTACTCTTTCGAACCACAAGATGGGGCCCCCAAACCACAAACTCCAAATAAAGCCACTACGCCTAGAGATTGTTGAAGCTGTGTGCCAGCTTTCTTGGCACGATTTCCTAGACGATTTTTCTCATTTAGAAAACGTGAGAGACCACACACCTAACGATAGATGAAGATACATTTGACTAGTTTGGTCGTTAAGTGTGTGGAAGGCAACGATTTTGCAACACAGCGCACCATACACTAGCCGACTTAATTCCCCAACAGCCCAGTCTTGAATCTCGAAACCTGAACTCTCGCAATTCGCAATTGCAATATCGCGATCAAGAACGTGACTTTAGCGTAAACAAACATGGCGGACGGCAGCTATGCTATGCTATCTTTTGCAGTCGTTGTATCGTAACATCCAAAAGAACTATGGACGAAGTCATGGAGACGCTGTGAAAATTGACTGTACATGTTGCAGCGTGAGGTGGAAATTTCGCAAAAACGTCATACTTTCGCGTTTGCGGCCATGGCTTCTGTTGTGATTACTGGTCAACGTGGCTCCCAATTGGCTATCGTCTTTCCCACGTGACAATCCAAACGCTGAGTCCTCGGCTGTCCTCTAGGTTCCCCTCACAATACAAGATATCGGATCGCAAATATTGAACATGTATAATGGGCCTCTTTGTGACTTCGAATCGGTGTGGCATCGATCAGATTTGGCGATGTAAAGTTTTAAAAAAACCACACCACAGCATAATCTGGCAAAAAAATAATCAAAGAACTATCAAAAAATCGGAACTTTGTTGACCAGAGTAGGAAGGGGGAAATCGGGCACAACGTCGGGCGAATTATCCTAGTGTTTACCCATGGCAATGTAAAACGTTCATATGAAATATGAATGTGGTTGGTGACAATGATGATCCAATACAATATGTTTTATTAGACAACAACAATTTAACGTGCAGATTACACTGTACATTAAGCTACACATAAAATTAACCTGCATTCAAATACCAATGTAAAAAAGTGTAATATATATATATAAACAATTAAGAATACTTCAATTTAATGTAATTAAATGCTACATGTATTTTTAAGCTTTGTAGCTTCTTCAGTCAAAACAGTGTACTCTATAGTATATATGATATATATGATGTACATATTTTTGTCTGAGGAGGAAGTAATCTCTTGTCATGGTTGTAATTTACAAATACAACATGGTTGGGCTATGGCGAAAAGCATACAAAAAAAACCCAAAGATTAATGTGGCATTGGGTGCTGACATTTGGAAGCTTAGAGGTCTGTAATATCATCCTCAGACCAGTCTTTATGCATCCATTCAGACTTGTTTTCAGAGTTTTGTTGCTCTCTTTTCTGTTTTTCATCACTATCTGAGGATCTGTCAGGTGTGTAGTCAGTGTGAGCATTGGGCGATTGTCTTATGTCCATGTTCTGGAAATGGTCAGGAGATCCAGGGGTATGACCAGTATCCAATGTCCACCTAAATGCAACATGACCTGGGCTGATTCTTTCTCTGTCAACCATGTCAGTCAGGGGGAGAGGCGGGGACTTGAACAGACTTCCCACTGAAAAGTCTCCTTGGTTAAGGGCATAGTCAATGCTGCCTATGAGGTCGATGGGAGATGGGGGTCGCATGTCAATCTCTATGAGGGAAAGGATACACTCGCGTTCACCTACTCTTTGCCACTGCGTGTCACAGCTGCTACTTGTAATGGGGCAGGGCATGTGGTTAGGGATAATGGTAGACACCTGCTCATCGTACTTCCACACTGCATTGTTATTCATACCTGCCCTGTGAATATGATATCTGCTCCAGGTATTTGGCATCAGATCTCCCCAGTTATTCTCTGATTGTCTAAACTGGCCTCTCCCTATCTTGATGAAGACTCTATCCCAAAAGCTTGTGTTCTCAAATCCATTTGACCACTCTTGTCTACTCTGCCAGCGACCACCCCTTAAGCGGCTCTTTTGGGGAGTCCAGAAGATCCAGGATCCCAGTGCAAGCAAAACAAATCCCCACGCTAACTCCAGAACTCTGGCCCAGAATTGACTGAGCCACCAGCACCAGCTAAAACGCCTCCAGTTCCCCAATACTCCATAGAGCCAGAGGAAACTGTACACCTGAAGACAGCAGCACACAACGCCTAGCAGGGCACATACTACCACCACCCGCCTGGCGTGGTTCTCAATCCGCTGTGACATTCTCCACTGGGGTTTAGGAGTGCTGATAGAGAGCTGTAGGTGTGAGAACGACTGGCTGAGGATTCCCATGCAGGACGGAAGAGCACCGCAGAGTGAGAGAGTCTGTAGCAACAACGGAAAAGTCAGAGACAGCACAGGGGAAAGCAGATCAGCTACGAGCAACAGGGCACTGTGTAAGACGGCCAGCACTCCCACCGCCCAAGGACGCTGCAGCCTCCGTGGCAGCAGACGCAGTTTGATGCCTCTTAGTGCTACCAGAGCGAGGACCACCTGTGCCCACAGAAGAAGATGCAGGGGAAGATTATGGAGCGCAGCTAGAGTAGATCGTGACAAGATTTGTCGTGTCCCATAAGGATCAAGCAGAAGGAGGACAGCTCGCTGGATACCTGTCAACAGTAAGAGGCTATTCGCCAGGGTCAGGGAACCGCAGAGTGGTTGAACGAGTGTCGATGCGCCAACCATTCCCAAAACCGCCAGTCCTGCCAGTAAAGCAAAAAGGCTGGCAGATCCAAAGACGTGCAGCTCCCAGGCGAAGGCAAGGGTCCGTCGCATGTCGTCCCACAGCAGATTAGTGCCATTAGTTGCACAGGAGCTGAGCTCAGGCACACACAGACTTTCATAGTGTAACGGCGCTTGGCCTTTCATGAAATCAGATAGACCAGCAAGGTCAGGCTCTGGCTCCTCTGAAAGAGAGATATAGAGAGAGAAAAAAAAGAGTGATATCTGTTTAAACGTGTTGTTATTTTGTGACACGATGCATTATGTAAATTAGGACTTAATCTAATTTAACTTGCTTGACTTACCCTCCATCAAGTTGTCCATATAATTATTGATCACAGGCAGGCTGTGTTGTTGTGGCGTGTCAATATTTGCTGTGTCATGTCGATTGAGATCTTGACCATTTGGCACCATAGAGATCTGGTCTGTTATGATTCTTGACTCTTCTGAGTTCTGTTTATCAGAACTCCCCAAATCCTCTGAAATAGTATCAACCACTTCCCTTGATATGGGTGAGAGAGAGGGCAAAGATGAAGGCCTTTGCATGTTTAACCTTTCAACGCCGTCATTCGATGAACAGAGGTTGTTCATGGTAGTTGATGGAGGATTTGTATTTGTTGTTCTTTCCACCATATGTTCACTGCTGTCCACAGAATCACCATGGCTCTGTGTTCGTGAGACCAGTTCAATAAACAGGTCATCCGTACCTTTCTGGTTTCTGCTGCCGCACTCACTAGCCTGAGGGTCAGATGTTTCGACTGAGGTAGGAGTTGTGAGACTGTTTCCAAGAGATGAGTGTAACAAAGCAAGAACAACGAATAGCAAAGACACATTCCACATTGTTGAGGTAGAAATTCAGAACCCTTTATGAAATAAAGAAAGAAGCATTTCATGTTACTTTGCATTGTAACATACATCTTTATCAAACAAATATCAAAGTGTTGCACGCCATCTAAATACAAACCACTTGCATCTAAATATAGTTCAGTTTTGGGTCTAGTTGTGTCTTCATAATTACCAGTTGTAAAAGTTTTTTAAAGCATATTTTTAAAGCATATCAGTTAATACATTGGAGATACATTTGAATGAATGAAAACAAAATAGTTCAAATGAGGATGTGAATTTTAACCATTTGAAACATTATCACCAAAATATTCTTCCTATGAAACCAATAAGAGCATTTTGAATGCTACTCAGTACTAGATATCACATTGGAGTGTGCTTACCTGGTGATCCTTGCATCCTGCCTTTTAGTAAATCATTGATCACATCACACCTCTAGCTCTTTTTCTGGTACACAAGTATGTCAGTATCTGAACTCTGATAGCACTTATGTGCAGCATGTTGCATAGTGTCACAACTGACTGGGCTTACTATTGGGATGCTCCAAGTTACCGTCTCTAGCTGACGTCTGTCCAATTACTGCACCGGCTGGTTACTTGGCAGCCTACTCTCATATTATCACCTACAAAAGAGACAAATAAATCTAGACATTTTTTTGTAATTGTTCTGCAAACTGTAAGCTGGCTTGTTGCTTATTATCTATGACACTTGAAGCTAAATAAAATGCATGTGTATATATAGTTAAATTAGATAAACGGTCTATGTAGAATAGTAGGTCCACGGCTGTGTTGGAGTAATCTCTTCGTTCTGAAGGATTACTATAAGATTCTTACAGCGGCACTAAGTCACACCAAGAGGTACGCTGCTGGCACAGTAGCCAGTCCAACAGAAATTAGTTGTATGCATACAATGCAACAGTAGGCCTACATAACACTGCACCAATAAATACACCATTCACTTCCAACTACTACTGTTTTATAGTTGGAAATTGTTGGAAAGGTTATTTAAAAGGGTGGGCACAAATATTGATTCCAGCTGTCTGGGTATTGGTGTATTTAAAAAAAAATTCTCTCCCAAGAGAGACCTTGCATAATTAGTCGTATGTGTGGGAATTAACTATTTCCTATCCCATGTATAACACAGATACACAATACAACTGGTGCATCTCTTTGGTCCACCTTAAGATTCGTTTTTGGCAGTTTGTTGTGGAGAGAATTGGGGGAGGCCCGGAGTAACACATGGTTGGCTCTTTAAGGCAGACTGGTGATGTTAGATTTTGTTAAAGGCACATATCATGTATAAGGAAAAAAATTGATATAAGGGCATGGTTTGCAGGAGGTCATGCCTTCGAAGTTTGGAATAGTTACCGTGGTGTGTCATGCGCCATAATCGCTTCCACTGTTTGTTATGTTGAGTCTCTCAAGAGACGCCAATTCATTTGACAACCAACCAAAACTTGTGTTAAGTGTTAAGTGATACCATTATTGTTATATTTTTGGACCCACTTGATTATGTGACTCTCTGTCTGTCAATCTGCCTACATATCGAGTGAATATTGTTATTGACCAAAATATTGTATGCCGCGTCGATTTCTTTTAAACCACGTAAAACGAATCCAAAACAAACTAATGTGAATTCGCGACATTTATAAATCCATCCATGCTTAAGTGTTGACACTCTATTGATTGCTATCATACATGATAACACCATCGTCTTTGGTCACAGGATAGGAACACTCCCTCTGTAGACTCAATGCGACAGTGCCTGCTTGGCCGACCATTCCCGTTCGGGCCTACTTCCGTCAATTTATATTTTTTCCAGTTAAACACTGCATATTCCTTGGCGCAATGCTACCACTCATTGACCAGGGATGACGATTCGTATTACCCGTTATTTGATTACGAACAGATTATTGCTATAGTATTTTTCACTGGATAACTACACCCGTTCCTTACAGAATCTGGTAAAAAAAAAACTTTTTTTTAAAATTGAAGCCTGGCTAGTAGGACCGAAAAAAGCACACGTCAGATCTCGCCTTCTTGTTGCTAAACATTGCATTCCGCTATATTTTTGGTATGGTCTTTAGGATAATAAGCAAAGCAAAACAAAACGGCATGTGGATGGTAGCTAGACGTTTATCGCCTTTTAGTTTTAAACGTCGTGCCATAGCGGAAAGGAGAGGATTTCATTTTATTTAAGGTAGCATGAGACTGTCCAGTGTTTTGGCTAATGCTAGCACAGTACTTGGTTAGACAATGGACTTTAATCACGATCGCATTGGGGTCGAATTTTACACAAACGTGCTCAGTTTAAGTCAGCTATATTGTAGCTCTTCCGAATGGCTAAATACAGTTCAGTCGTGCTAGCAAAGATATCTAAATATATACCTTGCTAACACTGCTATGCTAGCTTGCTATTACTATTGTTATAATCATTGCGATCATGTTGTTCTGTTTCGTGTGCATTTTAGACGGCTGGACATGAACCAAGCTACATTTGAACCAATCTACATTTAACGTATACTAGGCAAATGTTTACATTGAATTAATTATTATGAAATTAAGTGCACTTTTCAATATGGCATACTGTCAGCCACACCGCCCCGATATCTGAAGGACCTTAAAAAAATAAATGTGATCGAATGTGACGTTACTGCTGTTTTATTTATCTCAAAGTTGTTCTAATATCGTCCATCTGACTGTAGATGTATTAACGAACCACCCACAACAAAGCAAAACAATGTGTCATTACAGGATGTTATTTCTTCGTCTGTGCATTAAATACACATAACTCGTTTTATATCTCTATAGGTCTTACGTGACAATGAATGGGCAAGAGGGTGGTGTTGTGTCGTTTGATGAATATGTGCGACAAAAGGCCCGCAGTGTCCCTCAGCACCAGATGAAGGAGTTTTTAGAGTCGCTTGCCAAGGGTCCAGAGACACAGGAGTTCAGCCAACAGGGACATTCAGCCACAACTACTACCATGGTGTACCAGCAAGGTGCCAACTGTGCAGATAGCACAGAGGTGGCTGGGTCTCTGCTAGAGCTGGCTTGCCCGGTAAGATCTTTGTAGGCTAATATTAAGGTTAATGATGTTCTTTCGGCGTGGTCCCTAACCAGGCCACTGATTCTCTTGTTGATAGGTACAGGTGTCAGCAGCAGAGATATCGCCTCAACTGCATCAAGAATCTGAGCAACAAATTCAAGTGCAGGTGAGTAGGCCTACCGTCCTTACACAGCATATATACATTTCTAGATTTAGTTATAATGCAAATGTAAATTGTTTTAAGAAGACTCCCCTTCTACTATTAAAAGGTTCCAGGATAACTATGGAATGTACTCATTGTAAAGAAAAAAAGTTTGTTGAAAGAGTGTTTTATTACGATAATGATAATCCTAAACAAACACTTTATTGAATAGCAGTTAATCCATTTTTAATAGATGTAAAATCAACGTGTATGTTAGTCTATTCTTTCATACTAGGTTCCTTGTTTTGAATGCTGGCTGTCAACAGTTATTACCATTACATACAGATTACATGGGAGGTAGCACTCCATAACGGACGGGATGAGTCTCATTATCAAGCCTGTAATCGTGGGATGATACTTCCCATCCTCATCAGGTACATATCCAGGGACAGCCCACAGGCCAGGTGATTCAGATGGCTTCTCCCACACAGAAAGACCTGCAGGGCATTCCAACCACCGGCCAGCTTGTCCAGCAGGGAGAGCTAACAGAGGAGCAGCATCAGCAGGTAGTAAAGTAAAGTAGTAGTTAGTCAGTCACTACCTCCAGAGAGCTGTCATGTACTTGATCTTAATGGTGTTATGTCTGCATCTTACAGATTCAGGCCCAGTTGGTTGCAGCTTTAGCAGGAGGGCAGCATATTCAACTCCAAGATGGACAGCATATTCAGCTACAAGACGGACAGCATATTCAACTACCAGACGGGCAACACATTCAGTTACACGACGGACATCAAATTCAACTCCAAGATGGACATCATATCCAGCTACCGGATGGACAACATATTCAGATTCAAGACGGACAGCATATCCAACTACAGGACGGCCAACATATTCAACTCGATGGCCAGCATTTTCAGCTGCAAGACGGACAGCACATCCAGCTGCAAGACGGACAGCATTTTCAGCTGCAGGACGGACATCACATTCAACTGCAAGACGGGCAACACATCCAGCTCCCCAACGGCCAGCAGATCCAGATCCAGGCCATAGACGCTGGGCAGCAACAGGGCTCCCCCAGGGAGACGGCGATGAGGAGGGCGGGCGCCGCGCCCGCCGTCCTCCAACCGGCCAAGAAGCGGAAGGTGGACGTCCCGCTGACCGTGTCCTACGCCGTCCCCCAGGGCCAGCAGCTGGCCACGGTGCTGGCCATCCCCCAGGGGCAGCAGCAGCAGAGCTACGTGTCCATCCGGCCCGATCTGCTGACGGTGGACAGCGGCCAGCTGTACAGCACGGCCGGCACCATCACGGGCCCCGCCGGCGAGACGTGGACCATCCCGGTGTACTCCACGCCGCAGCAGCAGGGCGTCACCCACATCGCCATAGCGCAGGAGGCGTTCAGCAGCGCGCTGCAGGCCGCCGGTGCCCAGAAGGACAAGACGGCGGTGGCGGTGGCGCCGCTGAAGACGACCATGCAGCAGCTCTCGGCCCGCACCCAGGAGGAGGTGCTGCAGACGCTGCTCCCGGCGCAGTTCATGAACGGGAACATCCACATCCCCGTGGCGGTGCAGACGGTGGGCGGCGCGTACGGCACCACCACGCAGTCGCTGCACATCTGGGATCCTCAGCAGCAGCAGCAGCAGCAGAGCCAACAAGAGGGCCAAGATGGACAACAGCTCCATCTGCAGGTCAGACAGGGGGGGACCACGGCTGTAACGCCACTGTGTTGCTAGCAAACCATCCTTCCACGGTCACAGTTTTAGCATTAGTTTTGCTTTCACCAAATGAATTGGTCCCTTTAATGCCGATGAATGTTGCTAAAAAGCCTGTATTAACAAATACAATTCTAATAGCAAACTAAATGAATTGCAGTATGTATGATGGCATGATTTTCATTCTCGCATTCATTCTCTTCTGATCGTCCGTCGTCTTGCCCCTTCTCCTGCAGGGTCAGGTGGAGACGCAGTCCAACGGCCAGACCCCGATAGAGCTCCTAGTCCCTGTCTGTCTCAAGCCAGACGAAGGCTTGGACGTCTGGCGCTTCTGGGCCCAGCGTAAAAACGCCGAGCTTGCCAAAGAAGAACGGACCAAGCTGGCCCCTATTGGCCGTGAGTCACGCCGGTGTTTGTACATTGACTGGGAGTGCTACGCTAGCTAGTTTATAAAAAATAATAATAATAAATAGTTCAAACAAAACCTATTCATCTCAAGAAACGTCAGCGTATGTCGAGGTGCATTCCTGGACGCTCCTTGAGGGTATCACCCCGTCAAAGGCCCCTTCTCGTTTACACCCGTAATCCCCCCGTCCCCGTTCGCAGGCCGCCAGCCGCTGCACTTCCAGGAGGACTTGGTGTCCAGCGCTGTGGCGGAGCTGAACCTGGCCCTGGCCCTGATGACGCAGGAGGCCCGCGGGACGGACGCAGAGCAGCTGGCTCCAGACGTCCTGTATTACGTCTTCCTGTGCATCCAAAAGGTTTGTGTTCCCAGGCACGCCACACGGGTCGACTAGATATTGGGGGGGGGTAAAGTATGGCACACCAACAAATACTGATTGTGGGTTTATTTAGTATCTCTCGGAGAACGGCCGCGTGGACGACGTGTTCTCGGATCCCTATTATGTGCGATTCTCCCAGTGCTTGCACAAAATCCTGGACGGCTGGAGACCCAGTGTCCACCCTTTAGGTAAGAAACGCATTCACGCCGACCCGACGATCGTTCACACCTGTCCGCCCGTGCTCCAAACGCGCGTCCGTCCAGTCGCGCGCTAATGTGTCCGTGTGTCGGCGCGTGTCCAGGGTACGTGATCCCCAGTCACGTGACAGAAGAGATGCTGTGGGATTGTAAGCAGCTGGGGGCCCATTCACCCGCCACCTTGCTCACGACCCTGATGTTTTTCAACACCAAGTAGGTCGCCACCAGCATGCGTTGTGTTGACCTTGTCAATGTGTCACGCGTCGACGTTTATTGGATGAACAGCGGCGCGGGTGAAACTATTTTATGTTGCGTGCTGTGCACCAGGTACTTCCATTTGACGACGGCTGAGCAACACATGAAGGTTTCCTTCTCCAAGGTGCTGAGGCACACCAAGAAGAACCCCTCGAATTCCAAGGACAAGTCCACGAGCATTCGCTTCCTGAAAGGCCAAGGGCCGCACCACCTCGGCCAGAAAGGTTTGACGGGTTTCTGCGTTCGTTCTGCGTTCACTTTTTGTAATGTTTTGCCGTCCTGCGACGCTAGTCTTGGTTGATGCCGAACCTCAACGTCCCGACCTGTGTTTTCAGTGGCTGACGACATGTATAACGAACAGGCGGAGGATCCTGAAAACCCTCTTCGCTGTCCTATTAAGTTGTATGACTTTTATCTCTTCAAATGGTGAGTGGCGTTGCTTTTTATTATTTATTTATTTTTAATATTTGGGGGTGTTTTTTGTCTGGATGATGTCCACAAACACCTTTTTGATTTGTTCACTTGAAAACCAACATTCTTCCCGTCTGTCCCAGCCCTCAGAGTGCCAAAGGACGCAACGATGCGTACTACCTGACCCCAGAGCCCGTGGTGGCGCCCAACAGCCCCATATGGTACTCCACCCAGCCCATCACCAGTCAGCAGGTGGAGCAGATGCTCGCGCGCATCATCGTCGTCCGGGAAATCCAGGAGATCGTCGGCCCCGCGCCGGGGAACTGAAACTAACTCCGTTGCCTAAAAAGCACTGACTGTCGTGCTAGTGTAGCGCGTCTGTGGATCTCTCTAAGGCAAGACGCTGCCTCAAGTGATATGTGAAAATAAGCGCAATACAGA
>OMNS01049635.1:18512-37424 GCA_900303225.1 Laemonema laureysi | reverse complement strand
TTTTTTTGCCTCGTTTGGTCCTCCATGGAAATAATTGAGCCTTTTATATGATTTTGCCCATCTTTCTCTCTTGGGTTTGTATGATTTGTGTCAGCATGATTTATGTTATAATAAAGTTTCACCCTTTTTTGCACGGATACTTTTCAAACTCTTTCCTGTTGCCTTCTGCGCAGTTTATTATGATGTATGAAATCACAGCATTTGCACAAAATGCATAGATACACTAAAGATGAGTTATTAATTCAACCAAGATAGTCGTGCAACTGTGGGACTCTACTGTTAAACATGAAGCCGAAATGTTTTGCCGGAAGTGCTTTGTTGTTATTGCTAGAATTACGGCGCTCCTTCCTGCACTCCCCCTTAACACAAAAACACGGATCATACAGCCATGATCCAACGCTGACTACGGGATAGAAAATGGCGACTGCGGCGAGCCGTACATCGTCACCGGGTATATCGGACGAAACTATCTCGGTAAACTCTGGAATCAGTTCTCAGGGAAACTCTAGTAACGCTGATGTCCACAGTAGTTCGAACAAATCGAATTCTTGCCATGGGGAACTTTCACACTGGAGACGCAAAGATATATCTAAAGTCAGAAGTGAGACGCTAAATACCTCAGAATCACCCGAGAGAGTTCCGATCACATCGCAACAACGCAATAATGTTTTGTTAAGTTCCTCGCCAGATGAAAAGCAGTTCCGAAAGTCAAATGTGTGCCATCTCACTGACTATAGTCAGCAATGTAGCCCACCGACGCTTTTAACGGAGTCCAAATGTAGTCTTTCAGACTCGGAGAAAAAGTCTAAAACTTCCGTAGTTCATTGCAGTGACCAGTACGGACTGTTTGACGCTACTTCGGGATCGTCACTGGAAGTAAATGCAACACAAAACAGGTAACGGGTTTCAAAGTTACCACTCCAATTCTTAGTGAGATCATTGATCAAACGTTGTCATGTGTTTGCTGCGTAAAACATGCATTTAATTTGCACTCCATTTGACAGGATATTTCTGGCGACTATCCAAACAGTAGCATGTAGTACATCGAGCTGAAGTTATGAACGACTTCGTAGTTTACTGGCAAGGTACCCTGCAGACTACCGTGCCTTTTTGTTAAATAACTAGGTGTATGAACTAACAAAACTGGCAGCTCAAAGTGTTTCAGCCAATTTCAGAGTAATTGTGTTTTTAAATGGCCCTTACTAAAGATGGGATCATTTACTAAGGTTGGTACTAAAGTTGGTTGGCTTGAGCCAACCAACTTTAGGCAAAATCAGTGTGTCTGACGTTTGACTGTAAAGTGGTTTAAAATGAAATCTGTCGAATCGATTGAACTGTTGTTGTCCTATGCATGTGTTTATATGGGTTATTATTCGATGTAGTATGTAGCAGTAGTTGGACCAAAAATAGTGGAAACAAGGCCTATGCCTTTTCAGGGATATCAAAATTCACAATATGGATTGCATTTCTATGAAGTGAAACCCACATGCAGACAACATTGTAACTTGTCGGGTATGATGGTCACATTGTTTTGCTGGATAAGAGGTTATGCCAATATGATTGACTTGAATTACCCTACTATTCAATTACTAAGTTGTTGTTATTTTCAAGTTGTTTGTGTTAAAAATGTATGTAGGCTTTTTGACTGATCACATTGCATTCTACATTTATTCTTCTATTTTTAGGTTTGCTCTTTTAAAAACAATATTAGTCTGATCTCATATGTTTAGTTTCTGCAGTTTTTCAGCTCAGTTGTCTTCTATTTTAATTTGTACACAACTCACTGAAGCTTGTCAGTTTTCTTGAAAAATTAAAGGTGCACTACCTCCATATTTTTTACATTTTCAAACAAACAAACATCACTGATTTCTGAGCCTTGACGACTCTCAACCCCTTCTGTCACCTGTGTTATTTTAGGCCTTTGTTTTGGGATGTTGGTCGGCAACTTGCCCTATAACTTGGATGTTGAATTGGTTTGACTGAGAAGTTATAACTAAAACGTTTTGTGGCATGGTTAGAAACATTTTGGATTGTATAGTGTTTTGAGTACTTTGGCGGCAAACACACACTTACACAATGATGGCAGAAAATTGGATATTGATCAGTTTCAGCTGGTAGTTGTGCTGGTCTTGGACTTGGTAGAACCTTTGTCATCCCCTTCATTGGAGCAGTCACCTTCCTTTGGCATGTATGCTTTGATTAGTGCAGGGCCGGAAGTGGCACTATAGGTTCCTATAGTTTAGGGGCAGTGTATTTTCTTTGCTCACCACGGCTCTTGGTGTGAACTTCGACCCCAGTAAGTAAACTAGTCACATCTGTTGTCCCTGCTCACCACTGTAAACTTGCCACAGCTTGTGTTTCAGTATTATGTATTTAACCTGCATATCGATGATTGATGGGCGCTATTGTAACATGAGATTTTGAGCTTAGTTGCTTAATGCCAGTGGTTCTGACACCACAGCCGCTACGCAGCTGGGGATGGAACCGGAACCCCAGGGCTGCAAGACGACGTGCAGAGTAGGGTTGTGCTGATTGACAATAGGCCTATATCGTCTGATCATGAGTGTCAAGAGGAACTGGCGATCTCCTACTCAAGAGGTTTCTGCCACGATACATCTCGTGGAGACGTGTCACTTGCCACTAGGGAGGGGGAGGGGGGGGGGCAAAAATCAATTCATGCCATTTTTTTGGTTACATTTAAACCGAATGCTTAATTTGCGCCTGTGGGCACTCTGGCTGCTCACTGCCAGGCAGATCGTTCAAGCAATGTTGCAGACACCATGTTCGCTTGTGTTTGTTGGTTGAAGAACATCCCAGAAAGCCTACAAATACACTATGTTCCATGTTTCCTCTGTTTATTATTTAGTAAGCAAATCATATTTCCAAATAATTTACTTTCGGCTATTGTATGCATGGCAACATAATTGGAATCAAAGTTGAATATAATGAAATAATCGAATCAGCATTACATAGTTTGCTTAGTATGTTTCCACACACAAGGAATTTGACCTGGTTCTTCGCTCTCAGTACACAATACAACAAACAAATATACAAACAAATACAACAAACTAATGAATATCATGTTTGTGTTTGTATCTATGTTTGTCCCAGTAGACAGCGTCATTATAGTTCTGGGAAACCCGAGACCTCAACAAATCGTTTCTCCTCCATGTTCTCTACAAACGAGCACTGGAGAAAATACAATCCAGCTCTGCTATTGGTTACTGCTTCAACGTGGTGGCTGCCAATTTGCATAAAGTTCAATTTATTTAAACTCTCCTTGTTGTTGTGGCGCCATCCGGTGGTAAAGATCGATATACCGGTACGCTTTGGTGTTGCAGAACTCTAGCAGAACCTGAACCCCAACCCCAATACCCTAAACCACACAAGATAACATTGCACATTAAAATCGGAATATCGTATTGTAATTTACAGAATCTCGATTGAATCGTATTGTGAGGTCCCTGCCGACTCCTGTCCCTCCATGCCACTATATTCGTGGTGTCTTCACTATCAACTCTTACATTTTTCCAAATTGAATGGAGAGGGCAAATCCCAGAACAATGACGTCAATGGTCCAACTTTTCCGCAATTTCTTCTGCAGAAACGGAGTTGTTGTATGAAACAGTACCGTCTTATTAGAAAACATTGAGTATGATGGTTCTTCTTTAATGGATTGCTAAATTAGTTTCTTTCACAGAAATGTATGTATTCATTGACAAATATATTTAAAAACAAGTAACTAAAATGTGTCATGATGTTGGTGTAAACCTGCTTCTCTCATCTTTATACTAGTTGTATGCTTTCTGGATGTGCTGTCCCCTGCAGCAGGGATTGTATAAGGAGGAAACCTGATTTTGGGAGTGCCATTGCCCATGAGAGAGGGTGTGTGCACAGCTACTATTGACTGGGGCACACTCTTTGCTTACATGGAGGTTTGAATTTGACCTCCTGCCTGCTGGCTTTTTCATGTCCCACCTGCACAAGAAACAATGCCCCTTTGTCTTGGCTCATGGCAATTTGGGATAGCTGTTACTTGAGAAGTGTGGGGGTGGCCACAATACAACCTTTTATTCAGAGTGGAGGCAGTCATGTTCTGTTGTCGTTCTACACTGGTTCTCTCGCTAAATAAGAGCGTATCCCTGGATGACAAAACCCAAAAATGTAAAAGCTTGTAGTTTAACGACTTCCTCAACAGCTATATAATAAGTATTTAAACTTTAAAGGTTAGGTTACATTGTTGGTGTAATTATTACAGCCAATTACCATGAACCCCATTCCAATGCTTAATCAGCAAACAAAATTTGGAAGTAATCTTGCTTTATCACTGGTCTTTCTTGTCCCTTTAAGCTCTGATATGGCGACCAAGCTGACCCCAAGGGGACTGCAGAAGATGGACGAGCGGCCGGAGGAGCGAATGATTCGGGAGAAACTTAAAGCTACATGCATGCCCACATGGAAACACGAATGGCTGGAGAGACGCAGCCGCAAAGGCCCGGTGGTATGGAAGAGTCATACACACAGTACACACCCGGTGGTATGGAAGAGTCATACACACAGTACACACCCGGTGGTATGGAAGAGTCATACACACAGTACACACCCGGTGGTATGGAAGAGTCATACACACAGTACACACCCGGTGGTATGGAAGAGTCATACACACAGTACACACCCGGTGGTATGGAAGAGTCATACACACAGTACACACCCGGTGGTATGGAAGAGTCATACACACAGTGCACACCCGGTGGTATAGAAGAATCATACACACAGTACACACCCGGTGGTATGGAAGAATCATACACACAGTACACACAAATACAGATATCCTTAGAATTCAAAATAAATTAAAGCCTTGGCCAACAAGTTATTTTATGCATATGAATTTAAAGGTGCTGTAGATAAGATAAGGGCAAGATTTTGAAAATTTACAAAAAAGATCACCCTCTACGTTTTTCTGCCATTGATGCCGTGCATTCACGGGTTAACCTGTGATTGATAGGCAAGATGGATTACCTGAACCAATCAGGGAAGAGATGCCTTGATTGGTCAGAAATGAGCCAGGAGTGATTTCAAATCTAAATTGTCTCATACCGATGCAGGTACGCAGTCAACAGGAACATATATTCTCTCAAAGCATTTCACTCACTAATAGCTGACAGCTATGGTATTTCTAACAAATTATTAGAAAGGAAGAACTAATTCATGACAATCAATGCCAATGACCTGTGTTTCTCTAGAGATGCTGCTATTGCTGTTTTGATTTAACCCTTTCAGTGCATTTTAGAATGTGTCTGTGTGCACATGCTCTTTTGCTAGCTAGATGCGAGGGCTGGCCTGTTTTTCCATGTCGCCCAAAGCCGATGCCCGATAACATCGTTAGTTGTACAAAACAAACTTCCTATAACCAAATCCCTATAAAACATGAAAGATGGTGTGGGGTGGCTGTCAACAGATTTGAACAGAAGCCCATGTAAATAACCACAAATCATTTTAATGAAATGTAATTATGAATATAATTCTAATGGGCAAATATAGGATGAAGAAATCATGGGTCCCGGCACGGCCATACTTTGAGCTTTACTCATTTAGTCTTTGCTGTTTTGGCAAAACAACATGACTTCCATGTGTGTGAGCACTACAAATAAATAGCATTTTAAGCAAGGTGAACAGAAGCATATTCTTTTTGGCCACCCAGAAGTAAATATCTAGTGGGGATACGAGATCACAGATCTTGCCAGAGTTTGCTGTCTGGTAGTCTGGATGCAGTCTAGTTACCAACGTCAAATTGAGAAGTGTAATGGAGACCAAGCACTAGCGATACACTGATGATGGACGGACACACAGACATTTAATTGACAGATTGGTAGGTTGTGTACGTTCAGCCCCTCGAAGATAGAGAGAACCGGAGAACCGGTGAACGAGTCTTGGATCTCATCTAGCCTGGCGAGATGCTCATTGATAAGTGGATGGAGTACCAACTCCATCCACTGCCATCCGATGGATATCCTCCTCTAAGCGCTCCAGGAGGCCCAACTCGGGGCCTAAAAGTGGCCAGTTTAGGCCACCAACAGAGGTTGTTTTCTGGAGAGGCGACTTTATTTATATAATTGTTAGTCACCCTGTGTACCCTGCGTGTAACACAATGTTTTCAACCATGCTGACCTCCAGTTTGTGCTACAATATAAAGTACACATGTCTGTTGCTCCTCTCTTTTATCTGCGTAGGTAGTGAAGCCGATTCCCTTGAGAATAACAGAAAGGGACACTGGGCCACAGGGGCCTGACTCAGGATCTGATGGACAATCCAGCTCATCCTCCCAAAGCACCAGTCGTTGTAGTCCCACCTCGGGCTCTGCCTCTGTGTGGTCCTCTTCCAGGGTCAGCGGGAAGCCAGATTCTCCTGGCATGCGCAGAAGGAGGAGCTCTCCAATACCTGTAAGTGGCATCCTTATGGGCATCTGTTCCTTCATTGCACATTTAGTTACTTCATATGTAATTCATTTGAAATGTTTTAATGAATTGTGCACATTTTAGTTTTCAACATTATTAAATCGCATATGAATTCATGATATCTAGTATCCTTGTTTACTTTCCTATAAATTAGCATTACGTATCATTAAAAAAATACATTACTAATACAAAATACTAATACTATACTAAATACACGTTTTTTGAGGTGTCCTTTTTAAAGAGCAGCATTTATATGTTGTTGTTGTTGTTGTTGTTGTTGTTGTTGTTGTTGTGCAGTTTCAAAGTGGCCGAGTCACTCCCCCACGGAGGGCTCCGTCTCCCGATGGCTTCTCTCCCTATAGTCCAGAAGAGACGAGTCGACGCATCAACAAGGTTATGAGGGCTCGTCTCTACCTGCTTCAGCAGATAGGACCCAACTCGTTTCTTATTGGTGGAGACAGCCCTGACAACAAGTACCGCGTTTTCATTGGCCCACAGGTAGGATATACTGCCACAATCAATCGAATCATCCATGGCAACAAATTCATCTTGGACTCTTAACAGGTTAAAGAGCCCAATATTGGTTCTCGGTTTATATTTTTGATAGTCCCTAAATTGTGCAATGTTACGATCCCAAACCTCATCCATTGACTTCTCTGTACTTGTTTTTGTACTGTACCAGTATTTGTCCAAATTCTAACATCTATTAAGTACGGTGACTTTGCCATAGCAATCACCCCTAGTGGCCAAACATGGCGGCATGGTTTTGTTAATCTTTGCTCTGTAGTCTGACTTGTTAATAGTTGCATTGTTCATTTGAATCTGAGAGAGTTCAAAGAAAAGAGTCTTGATAGTGATTACCTCTCAGGACAATAGAAACTCAATCAAGGCTATGCTTCTTCTTGGTAGGTCGATTTGTTATTCATGTGTATGAAGCAACACATAATCTCTGTTTGCAGACTTGTAGCTGTGTTCGAGGAGCCTTCTGCATTCATGTCTTGTTCGTCATGCTCAGGGTTTTTCAGCTAGAGCACTCAGACCCCCTGCTCTGGAGAAAGACACTCAGGAACTTTGAGGTAACCATAGGGTTGGGCAATTTTCCGACAGTGTATATCACGGTTGTATAAACCGTGATTTACTAATTTATATAACTACCACTGGGGTCGTGCTTACTGTCTGCTGCTGTCATTTGAGGTGAGAGGATCTGATTGGACATCAGCCAATCAGTGGGATGTGATTGCGCACGGGCACAAACCTGTGATAGCGAAGGCGCTAAAATGGCAGCTAGAGCTATCACTGCGAGGCGGTGACTGACTAAAATCTGCAATGTTGCTCCATCTCCCGGTGAAACTGCTTGTCAAAATCACCCTGTTTGAAGCAACTGATAGCCAGATAATCATCTAATAATTAATTTCAGCTTATCGGCCTACCCTAGCCTACTAACCAAAGTTATGAATAGCTTATGAAGGTCATAAATCATTGCTAATTTATTACTCAAACATGCCTAGTAGCCTTTAAGATATTTAATGGATTTATTATGTATCAAACAAGAATGGAGGGAAAAGTGAATTGGAAACAGACGTTATAAGATGTATGCACTTTTTTATGGTTGAACTATAAACCCCAAGGTTTTGGGGAGAGAACAGTTTTTAAAAAAGGATATTGCCCAACCATAGTATAATATTACATATGTTTCATAATTTGGATACATTTTTATTTGCAAGTGCCTTGAATTGCCTATGTTTTAAAATAATTAACCCTTAAAGCCAATCCTATACCTTTTTACTAAGAATACACAATTAACGGCAAATGCAGAATTCTGTTTCATTCAACGGACCATTTTGGGCCAAAATACTGTACAAATACACAATTACTTGGGCTGTTTCACATTCCATTATAATTGTAGATAGTTATGCTTACGTTTTGTTTCATTGTCCTCTAGGTGGAGAGCTTGTTTCAGAAGTATCACAGCCGGCGAAGCTCTAGGATTAAGGCACTGTCTCGCAACACCACCCAAAAGATGGTGTCCAATTCCCCCACCACAACTACATCTGGCATTCCCACTCCCAGTAATGAAAGCGGGTTAGTACACACACACACACACACGCACATTTAATTAGTGTGTGTGTATGTGTGTGTGTGTGTGTGTGTGTACTTACTTCCATACATTGTCTTTCCTAACAGTTTAAAAAATGAGGAAGAGCAGATGTGTCCCATCTGCCTGTTGGACATGCTGGATGAAGAGAGTCTAACGGTGTGTGTGGAGGGTTGCAGGAACAAACTTCACCACCATTGCATGTCCATTTGTAAGTTGATCCATCAGTTTTAATAACGTCTTCAATGAACTGCAAAACCGATTTAAATGCCATTATGAATGATAACTGCATGCATAACATGTTGTGAAAATCACAACATGATGATTCCCCATCATTCCATTTCATCACTACTAGAAGTATTGGTCCCCCCCACAGAGGTTTCACTTGCATACACATGCATTTTGAATGTATATTATGTCCATCCTTTTTGGAGCAAATTACAAAATTGCCTTTCAGGAATCTATTTGTATTTGTAGTTTATTATTCTTAACTAATTTATTCCTTAGGGGCAGAGGAATGTCGGAGAAACCAAGAAAGCCTAATCTGCCCCCTGTGCAGAGCCAAGTGGAAGGCTCATGATTTTTTCAGGTAATTTTAAAAGAGAAAAGACGATAGTCTTGTACTGCCCTGTGCTCAAGGCATGCATTGTTCATTTAAATAATAGAACAGAGATGGAATCAGTGCCATCATATTAGCTCACCTCACCATCAGTATGTTTACATGCACACAGGAAAGCCCATTGCGACCAGGTTACCACCGTAACCCAGTTTCCATGCTTGCAGTTGGGAAACCTGGTTACGGCAGTAACAACCGTGTCATCTGTACACTCAACAACAACAAGAGCATGTTGTCCGTTTACACATTTTCTCACTATGTGCGTATGAAGCAGTAGCCTATAATAGCCTCTATTAAAAAATAGCTGAGCGTGACGGTTCCCCTTTTAAGTACCTAAAAGGGCTGTACATGTTAAAGTACTCACTGTCTTGTTTTGTATGCAATTGTTTGTATGTTGCAAATGGTCATAAGCATGTAAATCAACAGAACAAATTAATATGTCAAGAACTGTTGATCCAATATGTATTGAGCTCATCAAACTCACAAAAGATATTGGATCTTCATGCTCCAAAATAAAATGATCTAATGGAGGGAAATGAATGGGACACTCAGACGCGATGCGTCCAGCCGAAACAAGCGCTCAGAAGCCCTTCGCTCGCCACTTTACATCTTCTTATTGCGTGAATGTCCGTTCAATGTCCAAGGTCTTTCAAATTTAACTCGGTTCTCGTCAAATGTTATGGTTGCATTTAGCATGCTTATCACTTCAATTTTAGAATAAGCCATTAACATTCTACGTAAGAACATGTGTCTGAACACTGAATGTATAAAGCTATCAACTATGTGCCTGATTCTTCATGGAAAAATGACTCTTACTGATTTGTGGTTTCATCCTGCAGCCTTGAGTCCTCCGTGTCTAGCGAGACATCATTGGGTCATAAACATTTCCAACCTCCATCATCCTTTCAAAATGTAAACCCTGGGGCTTCTTCAGAAGAAGGGCATTTCAACCTTCCTAACTACACTGTTCAACAGATACCTCAGTCATACAAAGACCTGGCTGAGCCATGGATTAAGGTAAGCAGATTTTTCTTTCTTATGATCTATTAAGTATGATCACTTAATAGTTTTTCCAAATCCTGTTTTTGGTGGGGGACTTGCACTAATTCTGTAGAACCGCCCATGTAGAAATGTAAACCTGTCTTTACATACACACTTAAGTGTTTACTCCTCTCCAGGTATTTGGTAAGGAACTCGTAGAGTGCCTTTTCTCCCGAAACTGGAACATCCGAGAGATGGCCCTTCGAAGCCTCACTCGTGATGTCAGCAGGGCACTGCTCCTCGCGAATGGTGAGCGCTTTCCTGGAGCAGGACAGGGAGCAACAGCAACCCGAATGGGTCATGGTTACAATCAGATGTCCAGAGATGTGGTGCTGGAGTCCTGCTGTAGTGTCCTGTCAATGGTCTGCGCTGACCCAGTCTACAAAGTCTATGTGGCTGCATTGGTGAGACTTCTCAGTTATTCACCTAACTTCATTTAATGACTTCTTAACTAATATTACATGTAGTAATATTACTTGCAAATACTTCAAGGAAGAAGTTAACCGTTTACTCTTATCATATTGTTGTAAGTGTCCATGGTTTTTAATGTTGGTATATTTTGTCATTTAGCACTGCAATTGTATGCAGTAGTTGCAGATAGCCTCTCTGAGAAGATGTGTATTGCATACTTCATACCTGTTTTTTTGAGAAGTTGCCGTTCACCATGAAAGAAAACCTATTCTGTGAAAACCTATTCATTCAGAATACTAAACCATGTATCACCTGTCCATAGAAAACGTTGAGGGCTATGCTTGTGCACACATCATGCCATTCTATCTCGGAATGTGTAAGCCTACAGCAACTTCTTCAGCCTGTAATGGAGACCCTCCTAGTGAAGTGTGCAGATGCAAACAGGTACACTACTTGGATTCTACTGTAGCTCACTGTTTTTACTGGCGTCAATATTTCTTTAGGTTGAACCACAAATATGGTTTTTGGCTTTTGGGGGGCCTTGCTCAGGCCCTAAAATAGTTTATTTTGCATCAGTGGGAATTATTAACAAAGTCAAATCAGCAATTTGGGGGACAGCAGGCAGGGGAGACCAAAGACGACAAAAGACACTGTTGTGACTCTCCATGACTTTTATATACAGATTTACCTTTTTTAATAAATGGTAAATCAAGTTCAACGTGCATTTCAAATAACAAATGTTTTCTTCCCTTTGCACTTCTAGTCGTACCAGTCAGCTGTCGGTATCAACTCTTCTTGAGTTGTGTAAAGGCCAAGCTGGAGAGTTGGCCATGGGAAGAGAAATCTTCAAAGCAGGTAAGTGAAACTTTTTGATTCATCTGGTGACTACAATTGTGATAAGATGCATGAAAGTTGTTGCCTGGTTCCAGCCCCTGAATCACTTTTTAAAAATGTTCTGTGATTCAGGGTCTGGTGTCGGTTGCTTGAGTGATACTCGGCTCAGTCAGTCAGCGTCGTGTAGGCAGGACTTGAAATGTCCCGCCTACAGAAAACAACACGACGACTCCCGTAACAAAACTGCGATTGAAACTGTTTTGAAAAAAGCAACGTCACTTGCGGAACCATTATCTGCTTCGTGATTGGATTAGGTGGAAGCAACCCTACCCAGTCTCTGACAACCGGTCAGACGGAAGAAACTTAATTATGAAGTGAAACAAAATAGAAATGGATGATTATCAGGCTATGAAAGTTGTATAGGTGGAAAAAATCCCATGGAATTGATTGTTATTGTTATTTGGGTATGGTAATTAGTATGGCATTATATAAATTAAATTATATGTCAAATGTCTATATGTGTAAGGGCAAGCGAGCACACAAGACTAGGCAGACATGCCAACAAAAATTCTATATGAGATCGTATCGAGTAGAGGCTTTGTGGTGAGAAATGTTGATGAGAATAATTGGCATTTCTTTTCTGTGCGTTCATTTGTCTGAGTTGATATTTTAACATGATCTATGACCAAACTTGCTGAACATCCATCTTTGTTTGCAGGTTCTGTCGGAATTGGCGGAGTGGACTTTGTGCTGAAATGTATCATGGGGATTCAGATGGAGGCAAATAACTGGCAAGGTCTCCTGGGACGCTTGTACCTGATTGACAGGCTCCTGTTGGAATTCCCTGCTGATTTCTATCCACACATCATCTCCGGAGGAACCAACTCCAAGCAATCTCAAAACATTGTTGATAGGCAAGTAGATTTTTCAGACAATGGCAAAAAAGATAAAAATGTGAAAAACGTTCTTAAAATAATGACTGTTGTTAACATTGCGAATACTTAAGACATTACTATAATTGGTGTAAGTAAGAGGGGTAAAACATACAGTAGGAATGACTCATTTCTGAACCCTGCATCCTTTTCATCTCTGCCCAGGTACCAGAAGCTGCTTCCCTTGCTCAGTTTTGCCGTGAAAGCTATTGATAACTCCCATGCTATGGTGGGGAAACTGTCTCGCCGTGTGTTCCTGAGTGCAGCAAGAATGGTGACCCATGTGCCACACGTCTTCATCAAGCTCTTGGACATGCTAAGTGTCACCAGCTCCTCTCATTATGCCCGCATGCGCTGCCGCCTATTGGCTATGGCTGAGGAAATGGACATTTTGGATCAAATTAACATTGACCTTCAGAGCATGGAAAAAATAGGCAAGGCACAGGAGAAGACTGGTGTCCCTCTCTTTAAACCCTCTACACTACAGAACAAACTCAATGCCATGACCAGCTCTCCCAGCCACGTTGATCATCGGTCAATGATCAGAACAGGACACACTCTTGGTGGAAAGGTTGGAGAATGCCCTGAGGAGACTCTAACAGAGAAGCTAGCTGCCACCTCTCTCACTGGATGTCACAATAAGCTCTCCATTGCCACCATTGGGGCATTCCAAGTTGGGAACCAAAAACCTTCAGTTCAGATGGGTAATAGTCTACAAGGCCACCGTCTGAATTCTCTTTCCTCTAGTCACACTTGTCCTCTTTCTTTAAGTTCCACCTCTCAACCACCCATGTCCTACATTTGTCCTAACAATTTCCCAGAAGCGCCTCATGCTCCTTCAAGCCAGCTTTATATACCAAAGTGCTCCCACCTTGGCTCAGCCTCTTCAGTGCACAAGGCCTGCTCTGCACCCTCTGTGTCGCGTAGAGACGTGATAGAGCTGGATCTGTGTTGTCCAGACCAACACTCTGACACCCTTGTGAAAGGTGGAATGAGGAACGTCAACAATGCCATCATTATGAATGACGACGTATGCTTCATTCCAGTTCAGGAGGAGATTGGTCATTTGGAGACCGTCACTTCTTTGAAGGACATCCTCGATTTTGATTTACCAATGTCAGGGGACACCACTGACACATTCCTGTCGGGATCTACAGTCTTTGCTCCAGTGCAGGGAGAAAAGCAAGATTTGAGCACATTAGAAAGTCAAAAGTGCAAGGCAAAAATTGAGGCGGAGGAAGAGGAGGCCTTATCCTTGGTGATGGAGATGTCGAAATCACAAGATGCCCTACCCATCATTCCTCAGCTTCAAGTTGAAAAGGACGGTGACATCATCATTATGCAGGTACATTTGAGTGGAAATTTACTACTTTTCTCAGATCAATACCTCACATATTATATGAATATTATTTTAGATTAAAACAGTATCTAACCTGAAGCCTCAAAGAGTCAAAGATCGAAGCAGATGCTTAAGAGTATTTTTCTTTCCAACCACTACACACCTGTTCGTACACAGAGACTTATTACAGATTTATTTTTTGGAGTCTTTATACATATTGAATATTATAATACTACGGCATATATCTCTGTCTTTAGACACCAGAGACTCTGACTGGCCATACCAAAGCAAAGCAACCCTACAGGGAGGGCACTGAGTGGATCAAGGGCCAACAGATTGGACTGGGGGCCTTTTCATCATGCTACCAGGCACAAGATGTGGACACTGGTACCCTTATGGCTGTTAAACAGGTGAGGTCATACCCTCTTCAAACAGGTTCTTATGTGTACAAATCAAATCCTCTGCAATGCAATTAGGAAATTTGTAACTTTTGTAATGAAACCTGAATTATCAAATGTTACTCTTCAGTCACTCAGGAGACTCTTTCAATGCTGCTTTCCTCTCCTAGGTGACCTATGTGCGCAATACATCTTCTGAGCAAGAGGAGGTTGTGGGGATCTTGAGGGAAGAGATCAGAATGATGGGCCATCTCAACCATTCCAACATCATCCGTATGCTGGGTGCTACCTGTGAGAGGAACAACTACAACCTGTTTGTGGAGTGGATGGCTGGTAGGATCACCACAAGATTACATTTCTTATTATGAAACAACATGCAGTGGGATGTAATTTCACAGTAATCTCCCTACAGTCAGATCAAGGGGTTCTGCAGAAAATGACAAAAAAAGGTATGGCTGGTTAGTGTGCTTCAGGATCACTAACAAGTGGGTTGAAAGCTTGACTAGTTGTGACTGTGGTGTCCCTTGTTGGTTGCTACTTGGTACCGTTGGTAAATGGGTCATCTTATGATCTTGCAGCACATTATAATCATGCATATGTTATAGAAATCACTAAACATGTCTGAAATTGAGTCAGACTGTTTAATTCTGAATACAGGATGAATGTACAATGTTTTTAGATGTTTTGAGAAGACTTTTGAGTTGAGACCCCATGCTTTTAGAATGGGACAAAGATAAGATTGGACAAGACAAAGATGAAAAGAAGACAACTATGTTTATTCTGTGCATGTGTACATAGGTGGCAGTGTGTCTCACCTGCTGAACAAGTATGGTGCCTTCAGGGAGTCTGTGACCATCAACTACACTGAGCAACTGCTCCAAGGCCTTGCATACCTCCATGAAAACCAGATCATTCATCGCGACATCAAAGGTAAGGGGGTTGAATACACGTATAGATACAATGATTCAAGACAAGGGAAATCAATACATATACATTACATATACTACCACATAGTGTAGTAGTAGTATAGTCTACCAACTAACCAAAGCACAGGCAGGCAATGCTTGACTGTGAAAATGGAACTGCTTTTAATACTCACCTAAATTATTAATTATTAATTAATAATTAATTAAAAGTTTCGCATGAAGGTCTTATGAAAATATAAAAGCACACCAGCCAGTAAGCTGTTTAGATCAAGGTTGAAACTGAAGAAGATTAGTTTAATACGGCTTCACCTTCATCCTGTTCTCATCTCCCCTCCCTGCCAGACCTCTGTCCCTAACCCCCACTGTTCTGGAGATGTTGATTGGTATTTACCTTTCTTAGATGTTACAGTAGAACAATAGGTCCCCCACAGACCAACTGGTCTGTATGCCCTTCTCACCTCACCTTCTGCTCAACTTAGAGAGGGTGTAGACTGGTTGTGATTGGTGTTTCCAAGTTACTGTAACCCAATGGGAAATACAGGGGCTGCACCTTTTGCATTGTAACAACACAGAGACCAGGTATTGATTGGAGGACCCCTGATAGCCCCGCCCTTGTCATACGTTTATAATATTGTTGTCTCCCTTCCGACCCCCCTCCCAAGCCCGAGCCCCTGCCCCAGCCCACTGATTGATGATTGTGTTGTTGTGCTGGAGAACAAGCGATAATGGAACCAAGCCGAGCTACGTGTTATAGTATTATCGGGTCAGGAATTCAAGTATGTGTTTGATATTAAGTCTATGGTATGGTGCTAGGCTGCGCTGCAGTTTGTAACGAACTACACAGTTTAAGTGAGAAACTGCGCTATTGATTGTGATTGTTGATGATTGTGATAATCCTGCTGGAGCCTGCGAATAAATACTTTAAAGGTTGCGCCCTGACTCGGTCTGTTTGGAGCTGGACGTGGAAACTGTACTGTGTTTTGAATCTTCCTCAACAAAATCTAATATGTACAAGTAAAGTAAATGTAGCCGTTTGGAGTCACACTTGTAGCCTGACGTGTTACTTGTGGCTTGAACCAGGGGCCAACCTACTGATCGACAGCACTGGCCAGAGGTTGAGGGTGGCTGACTTTGGAGCTGCTGCACGCCTTGCGTCAAAGGGTACAGGAGCTGGGGAGTTCCAAGGCCAGCTGCTGGGAACTATTGCCTTCATGGCTCCTGAGGTACAGTCTCCCTGTCGTTAGCAATGGTTTAGTGTCTGTGTCTCACTGCGACAATATTCAAGTGTCTGCATTAATCGCATCAAAAAGCATGTCTCTATTTTTCATTCACTTTCTCAAAGACATTCAATTTTTTCAAACGAAATGGGCTGTTCAACTGCTGTGGCACGCAGCCCTTTGACAGGGTACCATGTAGTCACTGCCATGTACATTTAATGATGCGGGGAGATGACACACAATCATTCACGTGGTATTGTTGACCAATTGCAGGCAACAATGTATGGGGGGGGTCTTTGATCAAAGCATTGACCTTCATGTGTTTAACCAGCTGGGACCTTGCTGAGCTGCTGCCTAGTATTTGTGTTACTGTTGTAGGTGCTGCGGGGGCAGCAGTACGGGCGGAGCTGTGACGTGTGGAGTGCAGGCTGTGCCATCATCGAGATGTCCTGCGCCAAGCCTCCGTGGAACGCTGAGAAACACTCAAACCACTTGGCTCTCATATTCAAGGTACTGTGGTAACGACACACCAAGCAGGACAACCACCATGCTGCTGTCATGTCAGCACAGTCGTTGTCATTCAGATGCTTTTACTTATCCGTACAAATTACATTTTTTTGTTTCTCAGATCGCTAGTGCAACGACAGCACCTTCGATCCCTCCGCAGCTCTCCCCAGGGTTAAGAGATGTGACTCTGCGCTGTCTCGAACTGAAGCCTACTGACAGACCTGGCTCAAGGGAACTTCTAAAACACCCCATATTTCGGAGAAACTGGTAGCACCCTTTTAAACACTTTTAAACACAACATTACATTATTTCAAGTTTTAAGGCAGAACTAAAAAAGTCCCATTGGAAGTTGCAAATAAGTTGTTATTGAAACATTGTGCAGTTTTGGTAAACTGTAGGTGGTTGTTACCATAGTTTGAGTACAAATTAGTTTATTTTCGTAAATATTTTTTATAAATACTAGTTTTATTTTTAGTAGATACTGGAGATTGCGTAAGATTGTAATTAAATGCATGACCAATTCTAGAAACCGTAATTCAGCTATGCGCTACATAGTTGAATTGAGGTATCCTTATGGAGTAACTATAGGGTTACACACACACATACACACGTTCATTTTTCTGTGTGTAAATCAGTTATTTGTTGGTGAATGAATTAATTGTATGCAATCATTTATATTTGAAATGCATTCAATATGCAATTATACAGAACTGTTTGAACACAACTGTTCAAATGAAATTGTCAAATGAGAGACAAAAAGGTGGTTTTGGTTAAATGTCGAGCCACCTGTCTTTAACTGGTACAGTTGGGGGGCCAGAGTTTTAAGCTGTACCATTGTAGTGACCAAGAACAACTGTTAAAGAAACCATATATATGGCAAGCTTTAGGATGCTGCCTACAGGTGACTCTTGGGCATGTTGAAGCCAAATGTATGTATATGTATTCTTATATATATATATGTACTCTTAGTTTGTGAGGTAGAGAACTTTATTTCTAGCAGACTTCATCTGGCTGTGCCTGTACTCTATAATCCTTAAGTTCTTTATAAATATATTGTATTGGTGCTTTATGCTGACAAAATGTAATGCTTCATTCTAATATGTATTATTAAGAGTCTATTTTTCATTTAGTATTATTTTGCAAGAGGCGTATAAAAACTATAAAATATTTTAATCAATGAAAAGGATTTTTTTTAACTTATTTTTAGTTATTGATGTCATTACAGAACACTACTGAGACATGAGTTTTTTTCTCTTACAAATGATCAAATATCTTAAATGTTCTTCCATACACTTCTGTGGTATAATGTGTGTTGTTTTGTGTACATATTTTTAAATGTGAAGTGTTGGTTACCTAGCATTACTTCTAACAGTAAGATTGCTACCAGGGATACTCACACTTAGGTTGGATTAATGTGAAAATCATACTTATGAATTGATAATATCACGGGTATGTAGAACATAAGGATATGAAATATATTTTTGACTGGACTATCTCTTGAATTGAATTGGATTGGATTAGGTTTAAGACTATTCCATACTTGGCTTGTATAAACTATTACATTTTAATTACAATTTGGAATATGTTATTTATTATTTTTTTACATTTCCACTCTTACATTACAAATCCGATTTATCCGATATATAGTACATGTTTCTAAAGGAATTTGTGTGATGCCTTTTTATGTTTGTAAACCTAAAAATAACCAAACATTTCAATCAAAACACAAGATGGCTCCTAACACAGGTTTTATGCAATTTATATTTCTGCACAAATCTATGCCAGATGTCACTTGTCATAGTTTGTATGGCAAATTAACCCACAATTAATTTTTATTTAAAATTTTTATTTTTGACAAATTTTAGTGTTTAGTTGCTCTTTAAAGTAATGCCCTCTTTTCTGTACTTTTTAAACATGAACTGGAAAAGAAATGTCAAGTATTATTACTTTTTTTTAATCATTACTCAATATATGTAAAACCTCAATGTGTTTCTAAACCTCCTTTCTCTCCGTTGTTTTCAGTCAAATTTCTTGTCCGTGGTTGTTTTTATTATTATTAATATTATTCTTTAATGTGATGCATTTTAGGGTCATTTTTGACCTGAGCTAGATTGTATTGAGAAAAGAAACATTCAATTACT
>OMNS01049635.1:0-18409 GCA_900303225.1 Laemonema laureysi | reverse complement strand
TTGACTACCTCAGGTTTCATATAAAGTCTACCAAAGTTATTTGTCACTTAAAATGCTTGCATGTGTGTTCATGCATGTGTGTGGGGTATTTTTTTGTTTTTAAATATTTACCATTTATTAACATACTAACAACTGTTTTTTTTGTTGTTGTTGTTTGGACACGTTACACATGTTTGATGTGAGCCTCCAAATAAATGGGACCCTGTGTAGACAACATACAAATGTTGTTTTATATTAATGTTGCCCGTAGCAGTGTCATGAAGGGGGTAAATATGTACAGAAAAGCAAATCTATTACCACAAAATGAATTGTATACATACATACTTAAAAAATAACATCTAATCTTGAGACTATTGAGTTTAGTAGACTGGCATTGCCACTGGCCAGTGAGGTTACCAGTACAAAAACAACCTAAACTATTAACGTGGGGGAGAGATACATTACAAAAAATTTTAAAAAGAACGATTATATTGTAGTTATTATCGTTTTCCGTTCCTAGCTTTTCCTTTTATTGTAGGACATTTGTCTAGAAAATAATTTATCTGGTTACGGTAAAACTGGCAACGGCAACATCCTGTGATTTGGAAAATCTCATGTGATGTGATGTAATGCCAAATACATATTCCTTAAATCATATTTGAAATTGTATTGCAGCAATTAGTTTATCTTGTTTTATGTAATGGTAACACAATTATTTTTCTTAAATATACACATGGTTTTTAAGACCCCACTTTAGGAAAAATACCACTGTAATAGAACCAAACACATTTACTGTTGTCTTCAGTTGCTTTATGTTATGGTTTTAGTCCAAAAGTGTGTATTTGCTATGTTTTCAATAAATATTTTACAGAACCATTCACTTATTGTCCTTTTTATTTGAAAATTGGTCCCTATGGTTTTGTATTTTTCGCTTCTGCTTGCTCAATCAGAACATTATCCATATTTGATTGTCACACATTACAATAGAGAGTGACAGTAGTAATAAATTAGATTGAAGCGAGAAGTAGCTGTAGAATTATTTTTTTTAGTGCTATTGGAGTATATTACGAAGTGTACTGGAAGCCAAACTCAAAAGCATGACAAATTGGATCATCCCACTGGATGGAGATTTATATTTCACATTCTGCACGCACAGTACAATACAGTGGACAGAGCAAGAAAATATAGCGATAGAAGGAAGACTATGGAAAATACTTGGTTGTTTACCTAACCAAGTAGTTTTGTTGCCTAAACCTAACCAATTAGTTGTGTTGACTAAATATAAGCAAACTGAGACTGAAAACTCAAAACTAAATAAAAAATAACTTTAAATAATAAGCCGCCTAAGTCTAAAAACAACATGGGATATGAACCCGGGTCTCCTGTGTGAAAGTCTACTATTCTATTCAACCACGACTGTCTTCAATTCAATTCAATTTTATTTGTATAGCCCTTGTTCACAGCTGTAGTCTCAAAGGGCTTTACAGATCTTCGATCGCGAACGATCCGATTCCTTCGAACGGCTCTTGGGCAAAAACCATAGACTGTATAAAACGAAGAGAATTGAGTCGTATTTGGTGAGAGGCGTTCTTTTTGGCTGGACAGGCAACAGCGGGGCTGATTGACGTTACATCATTGATCGGCCGAGTGTCCATGTGCCCTAAATCCACATTCGGGAACACAGTGACAACCAGCCAGTCACAAGTGGCTGATGTGTTTGGAAAGAAATCAGCTAGCGTTAATATTAATTAAGCAATATCACACGAGAGAATTGTACAGAATATCAGCACGGCTGTGATTCGATCGTAGGCACGGGGTCCTCCATCTCATGTGCGTTCCGTCATGGAGGGCATGCAGGGACCAGGGAGAGACGCAGGTTTTGGAACGCAGCCCTGTTACGCGAAATGACGACTATGGGCGTAACATACCGGAAAACAACATCGTTTGGCAATATGTCAATTCTGTATTTCGGGAGAATTTTTTCTCAGTAGTAACGGATTTCTGCCTCATCAAACAACTCGAAAGTTATTCAATACCATACATATGTATTATTAATACGATGTGGTACAAAGGCTAGTGAGGCTGAGCAGTTCTAGTTTTGGGTCGTCCTTGCTGTCCTACCAGGCTTTTAGGTAACCTACGATGTATGTGTTTATTCAAGTTTTTGTTTTAAATATTCGAAATAATCTAGAACTCGTTGTATTTATATGTCGCTGTTTATGCAATACCATTAACATTGTTTTTTTTTTTTAAATATGCCGTTTTGTTATTAATATGGCAATGAAAGGCTTGCTTTAGCATTAGCTCACGTACTTGCGTGATTCACGTTGGCCTGATTATTAGGACCGCTTAACGTAACCAATGTTTACTTGAAAACGGTTTGAATTGTGAAATTATGAAATGTTTTTGCTCAAATTGTGCTAACAACAACAAAAATAGTTTGAAGTACAAACTTAACATTATGACCATACGCTAACTAAGTGCACGCTAACTAAGTGCAGTTACATTACCTCCACATTAAAACGGCGTTATTATGTCAGTTATGTCAGTTACAGTTATCATTTTTTTTCAATTATTAATCTAATATGTTATCTTTTAGCTCTCTCTTAGACATGACTATGGTTCTTTACATTGGCTTCCTCCGTCATCTTGTATTGGCATGCCTGGTCTCGTCTAGCCTGGCCTTCGGCAGCGGTAAGTCCGTCTTTACTTTACATTAATAGTTTGTAAAAACAGAAAGTGCTTTGTTAAGTATATTTTATCTTTATTTGATTGAAAACGGTTCCAACGAAAAGAAAACAAACGTTTCACCTTATCAACTTGATTTTTGTAATGTATATACACAAATTCTGAATTTGATTCCTGCAACATGTTCCAAAAAGTGTCTCAACAGCATGGTTTGTGGTCAGGAAATAGGGATGGTGCAGACCTGTCCCCATCAAAAACATTTGACACATTATGAAGCTCAAAATACGGACTGTTGAGCAGCTAAGTCTAATATAAAACAATAATGTGTTCTGCTTTTAAAAATAAGTCCTAATCATCCCAATGATGATTGAGTTGTTTTGTCAAAAGGAATCTTAACATAATGCAGGCATTATAAGTTTAGTAGGGAAAACATTCAATATCTTGTCCTTGTACTGTTTTCAATTGTCCCCATCTTTTTGAAATTGATGTTTGTGTCAAAATATTTACCACACAGGCACCTTTCCATCCTTTCTGTACATTGATTCATATAGTGTGTCATTATTAGACTTTTTCAATATATAACCCTATAGCAAGGAAGAAAAACTATCAAAGGACTGAAATTTATGAAACAAACACTACTAACACAACTGTTGACCCTTGAAGTAAATATTGATAACCAGAACACTGTCCTGGCATTGGGGTGTGTTTTAGATTTTTGTGATTTGTTGGAATGCAATGAAAACCTTGAGGCTGATAACTACGGCAACTTGAAGCAGTTAAGGCCCAGTGTTTAAAACAGGATTTTAGTCTCTTGTTTTTCTTTGTCCACAGAACTGAAATCGAATGTTCACGTTTCACCGCAATCTCCAGTGGTGGAAATAGGGAAGAATTTTACTGCCACGTGTATTCTCGTCAATACAAGTGAAGCAACTGCAGATGACCTCGTATGGTACTTTCCTTCGAAAAATGTCTCTCGAGAACAGTACACCAAAATCAACACTACTGCCCTCAATGTCACTATTGCAATCACTAGTGAAACACCATCTTGGTTAATTTGTGAATGGAAGAAAACTCCAGCCAGCAGCTCCAAAGCCAAGTATATGCATGGCATATTCATTAAAAAACAGTGTAAGTTTGCATTGTGTATGTTGTGTTATGTATTGTGTGTGTGTGTGTGTGTGCGTGCGCGCGCATACAGTACGTACAGTAGATGTATGTTTGTATATAAATATATATTTTCCAGTGGCCTTTATTTGTTTTTTTTTGTTGTTCATTTAGCATTTGCTTTGCGTTTCTTTTGCTCTTCCAGATGCCCCTCAAAGGCCAGCAAACCTCTCCTGTATGGCTGTCCAGGTGGGCCCCGAAATCTCTGCAAACATTACCTGTTTTTGGGATAACGCGACACGTGTTTCTCAAGGGATGACAACAAAATATACACTATTTGTGACTGGGTTAAGGTAAGTACCATTGGTAGCTGTCTTGGGATGCAATTTGTTCATTTGTTTCAATGCAAGCAATGTTTTCATGCATTATCTAATTAGTTTAGTTATCAGTTTGCTTATTGTTCACATCAGGCAACACATCTTCCATAAACATTATATTTGATTCAAATATTGAATCATTTACCTAATTGAATGTATTTTCTCGATAGATGATTGTTGATAATAATAAGTTATAGAAAATTATTTATTTTCATGTTAAGTTCAACTTTAACTGTCCATCTCCTTCAAAACCATAAAGACATCTGTGTCTCGCAATAGTAGTATCTCCTAATCATTGATACTTTTCAACAGTCACGAGATCCAAAAGGAAGCAAATGAAAACAGTGGGCAAGTAACATTGGATATTTTTCCACATCATATGAAAGTAAAAATTTGGGTGGAAGTCGAGAATGAACTGGGAAAAGTGCAGTCCGACATTCTGGAAACAGAGGCTGACCAGTTTGGTAAGTTGCATTCAGTCTACTATTTATTATTGACAATGTTTGTTGTTTATTAGTTGCTGCCTATCTATATTAAAATGACTACAAATGGGATTACATTTAGTAAGATTTACAATTATGCACACACAGCAGGGTTTTCATTTTCTGTATATGTGTGCATCCATCTATCCATCCATTCTAAAGCAAATGGAACATCAACTATTGGACACAACTAATAAGACGGGGGTCCGTAAACCTGTTGAAAGCAAAGCAAGATCAACTATGTTATAATGGATCAGAGTTCACTATTCGAGTTAACTATTGGTCTGTTGTCAAAGCGCCAATACAATTGCAACCGAAAAGTGTGTGTATATGTGCTAGGCTGACATGGATATTTCATAATGGCTGGATGCTCTTCTACAGTGAAAACAAATGCACCATCAACCGTGAAAGTGATCAGTGAGAAGCGTTTTCCTACATCACTTCTTATAAACTGGACACAGCCTATTGCTAAGGCATATGTGAAATTGATTTATCAAATCAGATTCTGTCCACATGGCTCTCATACATGGATTGAGGTAAATTTGACTGTTCTTTCATACATGATTGTAGTAATTGTGCATTAATGTAAGAATATGGATTTTTAAATGTTCATTAAACATATTTGGTAAAACAGTTGATCTTTAATTAAAAAAAACCTGTTAACTTAAAAAATGGGTTCGTAATTCCTCTGTAATTGCGGAGTAATTGTGTTTTCAGGTACCACTTGCAGACACTGCAAAGGAAATCCAGTCTTTTAGACTACAATACCTCCAACCAGACACATACTATGTTGCTCAAGTGCGATGCAAAATGCATGTAGAGGGCTTTGGTTATTGGAGTGATTGGAGTAATAACGCTACCACAAGGACACCAGAGGACAGTAAGTATTACGAGTTCAAAGCATTAACATTTCCATTACTTCAGGTACAATAAATGGATGTTGCCAATATTTTTCAACAGACATTGGAGACATTATTTTATAAATGGCTTTTGCTCTTTTTTTTAATCTAGAGCCAATGAGTAAACCAGACTTATGGTGGACCATCTACAGTAATGAAAGCGGAAAAAAGCAGATGTTTCATATACTTTGCAAGGTAAATATTTACGGTCAAATCAACTATGGAATCACTTCAAATCAGTCAACTGAAGTAGGTTGATGGATCAGTGATTCATGGTGGTGATTAGTAAAGTTATTCATACAAACACGCAGTCTTCAAAGTCTACCCAAATTAATCAGAATAGTGGGATCAGGACATGATGGTCCAATTTTATTTGTATATACTGGAACTGTATACAGAGGCATATATCTGGGGGCTGCCCATAGACTCCATGAAACGGGGGCCACCAAAGAAATATTTACACATTTTTATTAGATGGGAAAGCTTTTTTGAGCTACAATTTTCCTGCTAGTCAAGCTTTGCAAAGATTCTGAATGATGATTATTGCTTTTCCTTATTAGGATCCTGTATTGTCCAATGGAAAGATCAGAAGCTTTGACATAAGGATGAAAGGCCGGCAATGGGAGAAGGTTGAGGTGAACAGTGTAGAATCTGGGCAGAACTCAAGTCGTAGGAACCCTGTTGACCTCAGACAGATTGAGCTTTCAAGAAGGATCGAAGTTGAAGTTGTTGCCCACAATTCTGTGGGACAATCTCCTAAGGCATTGTTAAAAATCCCCAAAAACCCTAACACAATTGTGCACGGTAAGAGAGTGATACCTCAGACATACAACTTGAATGAATGAATGAATAATCCATTAGGCTTTGCACTTCTTGATATTTGATGTATAATTCCATCCTGTGGATATGTGTTTTATTGTGCATGATTCAGAGTATCCACCAGTAAACAAACTTAACTGGTTAAGCGATAATGGCCAGTTATGGATCGAATGGCAGCCACCCAACATGTCAGCTGTTAAACATAACCTGACCGAGTATGTAGTGGAGTGGGTATCTGTGAACGATGGACTGATGGACTGGCAGAGGGAGCCTGGAAACTCAGTAAAAACTGTCATCAGAGGTAATTAATCCAATGTATCCATTCTGCAAATGTGTTAAAGAAAACTTCTGGATGTTTTAGACAACACTAAGCTATGCTTTCTGTAGTCCAACACAACAAACTTTTGCAGGCACTTCTCTCTCCAACTCACTCACATTTCTACCATTGTCTTCCTACAACAACTCAAAGTTCTCAGAGAACAAGACTTGGTTAGGCACAATAACAAACAGACCAGATCAAGTGAAAGGTATAAAAATAGTTGGATATCTCTGTAGGAATCCTTTCCATAATGTTGTCAAACACAACAATCTGAGCCCATCAGTGGCAAAAACAAGCACTTTTAGAAGACGTACATTGACGGACGGATTTGCCCCAAAGGGTTACAATGAAGACATCTCGCCGCTGTGTTCTCGCTCAATACTGGACCAATTAACAAAATTGTTATCTGCATTCGTTAGTTAGACCCAATATGATGGGAAAATGAGGTCCGGGTTGAAAAATTATTTTCTTTCAATAGCGTAAAGATTCTGTCTGCATTTCACTCGTTTTATGTTCTTTTTCAGGAGACCTGAAGAATTTTACATGCTACAACATATCTGTTTATCCATTATACTCTGAATACGTTGGACAGCCAGTTACCATAAAAGCCTATGTGGAACAAGGAGGTAAGAACACAGCACATTGATAATGTCTTCTGTCTTTTGGAAGAGGATCATTCATGTTAACAAGGTCAATTCCATGACACTAAAAATGCAAGAAACTTACTCAATGTCTTCTTGCAGATCCATTAGAGGCTCCTTTGGTGAAACTGAAAGAGCTAGGAAGCAATCATGCAGAGCTGGTTTGGGAACCGATTCCTCAAGAAAAACAACGTGGCTTCATAGTTAACTACACAATGTATTATTCCACTGCAGGTGGAAATGACATGCATGGTAAGAACTGACTGAAATGATCAGTGTCCGGAATATGCACATCATTATAATCAGTGTAGATCATATATTTTCTAATGGCAACACTGCCCTGAAGGCATTTCTACCACAATAAGAGCTGAGAAACAAGGGGAATAGAATTGTTCCTTTGTTTCGTGGGAGACTTGCTGCAGTATGGTAAACATTTCTTATTATAATAGTAATGGCCTGAATATATTCAGCACTGCTGTAGGCTGCTGCCTTTTATTTTCCCCCTAGGGTTTATTTGCCAGAAACTCGTACCTGCATAACTGAGAATGTATCTCGCTAGCATTTTTCTCAGGCCATGTTCTTTACTTGTGAAACAAGAGCTTTGGGCTACGAATAAGTACTTATATATTATATTTTGGGTACATTTCTGCCAACTATATATTGAGGAAGATTCATTCTAGGTGTAGTTTCTCATTTCTTTTCTCCAAACAGACCACAGAGTCAAGACATAACGTTCAATCATTTATTTGCGGCTTCTCGCAGGATACCCCAACAACCGGCGCAGTCTCTGCTTAATTTTTCACATATAACAGAAAACACATGACAAGGGCGGGGCTATCAAAGGTTTTCCAATTGTTACCTGTTTTCTAGGCTATACAATACAAAAAGGTGCAACCCCTGTGTTTCCTATTGGGTTGGCATTATTTGAAGAAGCCAAAACCTTATATAGGTACTATATAAACAAACTTTCTTTACTTTCTTCTGACTGACATAATAAATGTGATTGTGAACTGTGCTTAATTTGCAGTCATATCATTGTCAGCTGAAACCTACTCACACCATCTGAAAGGATTGTCAAGTAACACAAAGTATTGTGTAAAGGTTAAGGCATCAACAATTAAGGGATCAGCTACCAGCCCAGACCATATGTTCAACACTCCGAAATATGGTAAATATGAACGTTTTATTGTCATTATTCATTCATATTGTCTTTTTTATCAATTTGGAAATTAACCCTGAGATTGAAATAATGTTAATTTACAATATAATAATATATTTGGGCTATGTCTGAAATCACTCATTCATTATACAGCTCACTATTTGGGTGTCAACATTTTGTAGTGCTGTTCGAAATCTGAGAGCACAAATCTGGTTCCCTATATAGTGCACTACTTATACCCATAGTGCACCCTAAATGCAGTGTACAACTGACACTATTTCCGCACTATATCCCATGTTGCATAGCGGTTTTATGATTGAAAAACCACAATGTAAATATGACCTGCAGTAACCATCCCCTTTTATGTTTTGTTTTTGGTGACATTTAACACGTGTCAGCTAGTTTATGTGACCAATGCATGTCACGCTGAATGATTAGTGTTCCAATTCCCCCTATTCCCTGCCTTACCTGTTCAGATTAGGGAATAAGCGATTTCAGACACAACGCCTTGGTCTCCTTTCTGAAAATATTCTCTTTTTGATTCAGCACCCGGGCAAATCAGGGGCATCGTGGTGGGAGTTAGCCTTGGGTTCCTGTTTTTGGTTTTAACAATAACGCTTCTGTGTTTTCAGAAGAAAGACACGTAAGTTTTACTTTTCTTTTACTTTTTAAGTAGTTAATCTAGAGTATTTACCATTTAACGTATACCAATACGTTGGGGCAACAGCGTTCATAAAGTAATGTCTCCCCAAAAAAATGATTACTTTAAAGCAATATTTCACCCATTTTGCATATTTGGCTTAAAATACTTCCACTTCCCCACCGTCAAATACATGCAAAAAGTCAATTTCCAAAATGTTGTGTTCACTTGCATTCACTTGCATTGAGCAGGCTACAAATACGTTTCAAGATTGAATTTTCTAACTAGTCTTAATATTATGATATGCATATATATGGTATTGGTCAGCGTTTGTTTTATATTTCCATTATTAGTTTACATAAAATTATATTTTTTAGATTGTATATTTTAATAGATTGGCCTTTTAACAGGAATTTTGCTCAGTACTGGCCCAATTTAATTCATGTTTGTTTAACAAATATATCACACAAACGCTATTAACCAAGAATAACACAGAATAATCATTCAACAAAAACGTAGCACAAAACCTACAACTCAACTAAACATAGCACAACAAAGATAAGTCAATAGATTTAGAATGGCTACACAGCATTCTGGGTAATCCCAACAGCGTCCGGGATGTCAGTTACTGTCACTACCACTAACAGATTCCCTGCATTTCTACAGTAACGTACACAAACATTTGACACACACATGAGTCTTGCAACTGGTCATGTATGGATTAAGTGCTGCAGTGCTCCTACTACTGCCGTTCATTTGTGCTGAGTCTTATCTATCAAAAAGGGATGAGGCAAGCTGGTGGGCCCGCATTCAAAACTACAACTACAACTCAAAAGCAGTACTCCTATATATTCCTTGCAACATTTCATCACGTATATATTTGAGAATGTTGAAATATTGCGTAATGCTTCTTTAAGGGGTTTTCTTTAAACAACTACAATCTATATATTTAGTTTATTTTCACAGATTTAAAATATCAATATTAAAATGAATCTCTCGTTTCTTCTGCAGAATCCAAAGTAAATTGTGGCCGACAATTCCAAATCCCGGAAATAGCAGAATTGGAACCTGGTCTCCTGGTATCCATTTGAAAGTAAGAAACAACGTTTATGTGAAATTCATTCATTCATAAAAAAGGCAACAAAATGGCTCCATTTAGTAAATGGAGTATTCAATTTACTACTGTGTAAAGCAGAATGATATCTAATGCCAAGCCAATAAATAACAAGTGCCATAAATATATTCATTTATGCATTTTAGAATGCATCATTTTCTCATTGTCTAGACAAAATTTGGTACTCAATCATAATGATGAAACTCAACATCCAGAATCCAGAGAAGATCGGTGTCATCAGTTTGAGTCCTTATCTTTATCTGGCTAAGGGAGATGACACTCCTAACACATTTGGAGATTTTGCTATGTGAGGAATTTGAATGTATTTTTAACAGTAGTGGTGACCACCATGAAATAACTAATAAAGTTTTTTTTCTCCTTCACAGAATGACACGCCAAAGGAAAACACCCTGGCTGATGTGAGCGTTGTGGAGGACAATGTATCGGATGGGAAGTCGGTGTTTGAAGAGGACAAGACCTGCCTGCCACTGAAGAAGGACAAATACCTTTCTGAGGAGCACAGCAGTGGCATCGGGGATTCCTCCTGCATGTCTTCACCGCGCCAGAGTGTGTCCGACAGCGATGAAGGCGGTGATCTCGGTGAGACCACAGCTAGCACCGTCCAGTACTCCTCAGTGGTGGCCTCTCAAGGCTACAAGGGTCAAAACCCCGGTTCCCTGCTGCACTCCCAACAACAACAACAACAACCGCCTTCCTTCAGTCGATCCGAGTCCACCCAGCCGCTGCTCGACTCGGAAGATGGCGGTGACATGCTGGGGACGAGTGGACAGTCGCGGCACCTTTCCCCGAATCCCTGTTATCGAAGTTCAACGTTCAAACAAGGGAGTACAAACTCTGCAGAAAGCAGGCCGCTGGAGCTGGGGGAACAGGATGGCTCGGTCTTACTCAGGTTCTGGCCGCTAGAAGAGGCGTGTCAGCAGTCTCAAGCTCCAGAAGCAGCAGAGAGCCCGGAATTACTGGAAGCCGTGCCAGTCTCCCGCTGCATGACTAAGTTGGGTGGCTACAGGCCCCAGTAAGAGTCCAAAGGAGGAGCCATTGCACCATATTGCACTTTGGTGCATTTTTTTAAGTTCAAATCTTCAGAATTTGAAACCTTGAACACGAATATGTAAAAGTCTTCAATGCTCTGCCAAACTTGCTTGGCTACTAATTCATAGTCATACTGGTCAATGTGTTTTTATTATTTGATGTTGGTGAGATGTATTTTTGCTTTGTGCCGACTATATTGTGAGCATGCATGCATGGAGACTTATTATTAAAGTAATCCAAATGTTTGTTTTGTGTGTTTTGCGTACAAGTGTGAATAGCAATGCTCTTTGACTGGAAACCACTGCTATTTACCCTTACATGAATGTCTTAAAAGATGGAGATGGAAAGGGAGAAACCACATGCAAACCCCACATTGAATGGTCCTAGCTGGGTTTGAACTTCACTTGGGATGTTCATGGAGGGCTGCAATGCTAACTATTGAGCCACCATGCCACCAACATACATGCTAATACCGCTTCATCATAAAATCTGATAACCACATCAACAGAGGGTCATTTGATAAAAGACATGCAAGTACATGATGGAACAAATCTTCCACCGGCAGTGTTGTCGTTATTTCAAGGCGAGAATCTTGATATAAAGAGATGCTTCACTTACTGCTCAGAGTTAGGCCTACGTCTCTAGTGCCACCATTTTGAGGTTGGCCATTGGGGAATGTAAAATAAATGCAAGCCATCAACATAACCAATCAACATTCCAGTTGTTACAAGAAATATTTAATTTCAATATTTTGAATAGGATACATGTCCCAATGTTAGAAATGGATACCCTAGATATCGTAGAGATGGTAACAAACACATAAAAAATACAATTAATTACAAAAATGTAATTGTCATATACATCTCATAATAACATTACAACTTTGCTTGATTTGTCTTATGCTCTGTGGATATGTGCTACTTACTCTGAACTGAACTGACCAGTCTAAGCAGGTGGGTTACAACCCAAGCATAACCTTGGGCATAATTGTCTCCAACATTAAATGACCTAAATGAACCCAGTATTTACAGACACAAGACACCATTTCTCCAAGGGACAGAGAAACCCAAGCTGATAGACAGCTGGTCTTGTGGCCAAGAAACAATATGGAAGGACTGTAAAATATGCTATGAATTAACATTTATACACCTTCAGAAAGAGTTTTGCCAAGTAAGCTTTCATATACAAGAAAGTGTACAAAATGTTTTAATAAAATATATATAAAAATATATATAGATAAATATAAATATTAAATCAGATGTAAAATTATGGAATTGCATTACATTTTAATTGAAAAGAGCTATTGCTAAAAACACTGTGATTGGCTGCTAATCCTTTATTAACCCAACTCAGCCAACAAAACTAAAAATAGTGTGGAGAGGTTGGATATGAAATGGGGGAAATAGTTTTGTGTTCATGAAAAAAAGGAAGAAATAAAAGAATAGGGCTTTTGCATTTTCCTCTTGTACACAGGCCATGTTGGAGGCAGGTGACCTGGCACACACTTGTGTTGCATGCTGCTGTTTTCAGTCCATTCTATAATTAATGCAGGAGCGACAGAGGCCCCTGACCTAGAAACACTGCAGTCTTCTTTAGGGAAGCCTAAAGAAAACCCTAAGGGCCCAAGACTCTCATACAATGAAACACCCTTGTTGAAACGGGATACATGTCCTATAACCTCCATCCTGTCTTCATTTGTAAAGTAGCCGGAAAATGAAAAAGTTGAAAGAGCTTGATGTCCACATTGAATGATTTTGACCTTGCTCAGAATTCTGTTCTCTCCCTGCCACTCTCTACGAAGGAGGTTTTTTATGAGATGATGGATGTGTGATCTGAGAGGGATTAGCATCATCCCTCATCACCTGGGTGCTTAGGAAGGAGGGGAAAGAGGACTCGCTGGAAAGTATACTAATAACTAATAAATCATATCATGTTTGTTATCAGCCAATGTTATGGCTCATGCAGCTTTTTGGCCTTAAATGATACATAGAGGGGACTTGTTTACAATTGACTAATGGCCATGTAATCATCTTTTCTCAAATGTTGTAAAGAAAGGGTGAAAGATTGATAAAGCTCGGATCTTTGAATCATTTAATGCCTTGTTACGAACAAAACATTTTTGGTGTGTTCCATCTTTTTTACTTCTAGATGTTTAGGCCATATTACCTTGCCAGGCAGTTGGATTCGCAAGATCACATCTCATGCGGGAATCCATCTTGCCAGTCCGAACCACAGTGGTTGGGACCATGTGTAACAAACCATCTGGCTCGTCAGGTTAAAGGCCATATGCCATCCTTGCAAAAATATGACTGATTAACATTTCAGGTATTATTTATTACTGAGCCAACTAATATATATATATAACTATCTAACTAACTAATATAAATTCATCATTGGTATGTGTGCATGTTGATTTGAACTAAGCCGCTTAAACAAAAGTAGGCAGTGTGACAACACAGATTTTTTGTTGTCTTGCCTTGCCTTGCTAAACATGTCTTTAATGTTTCGTTTGAATAATTTTTTCTCCTAGTCTTTTAACTGAACGTATCCATTACCTGCAATCCATATTCCATTCTCTGAGACATTTTTTTTGACCTCACATTCCCTTTCCCAGATCAGAGCAATACACTGAATGGACCCCACCCCCCAAACCTGATAGTGTTCACCATCACTGTCATAGCCATTAGTCTAAGCTGGGATACATGGTTACAAAATGTGGTTATCAATTGTGGAGGAGTCCTCCTAAAAACCTTAGTAGCTCTGCCCAAGGAAGACACCACGTTCTCGCGGCAACACCAGTATACCTTCCACCCCACAATTGCATAGAGGAGGACTTTTGGTTAAAACGTTGACCAGACCGATTTTTATTCCTATATAGAAATGTCCCAGACAGTCACAGTCATTTCTCTCATGTCGTCATCTTCAACAAATATTTAATAATAAATACTGATTACGCCAAGTCATGATGTTTGGCACCTGAAAAAACTCTAAATGTAACCAGCAAATATAGAACAAATCCAAACGTTAAAGGCTGGGAGAACAGTGCAGATGTTAAAGGGAACGTGACGGATAGCTCGAAACAGGCCAGGCTGCTTAAACGGAAATCCAAGTCATGATATCCCCTTGTTTTCCAAACCAATACATTTATTGATTTGGACGAAAAGGCTTAAAGGCTCATGATTTATGTTCACATGTAGTTTGTTTCGTATATTTTCATGTAACCTCCTTCCAGCAAGCATTTTGAATGATCTTGATTACAAAATTTATGTTTACAGAGAAAGGGAGTAAAAAGGATGGTTGGCATTTTGCACACACACACACACACACACACAATAGACAACATTAGTGTTATTAATTCTTTGGCGCACTCTGGTGTCACAGGGGAGTGTGACATTGGCCTGACCTTTCCACACGTGGTGTTTTTAAGCCTCACTCGTCAATCCAACAATGATAGTCTTTGGATTTCCAGCCTATTAGCATCGCAAGGAAGGGTTGTCATAGATGAGACCTTGTAATAATGGGCTGCTATATGGTTATATTGCCAATAATGCCTATTCACACAGATTGTATTTAAGAAATGATGATCACAAACCATACACCCTCAGTGAGACAAGAAAAAAACACATACGATGCACATTTATGCCCAAAGCTAAGTATTTCATGTTTTGTGCTTTTGTTGTATGTTTCTGTGAAAAATACGTCAGCTAGTGAAGGTCTAGAGAGTATACAAGGCCTCATTTTCATCTGTCCCCATCACTGTATAATATATGACATACAAAGCTATTGTCATCTGTCCCTTGGTATGGAAATATGACTGGATTCTCAATTAGAATCTGTAAATGTGTAACCTAGACCTGTATAGTGTTATACCGGATAGAGACAGCTATGAGAATAAACCACAGACTCAGTCCTCTGGGAGAGATCACATGTCTGTTTCAGCAGGCTCCCGCCCCTTGAAATAAACACACTTTGTGTGTGTCAGCATAATCAATAGGCACCCAACATGCAGAGCAAGGCTAGAGGAGAGCAGCAGCCAGACGCAATTGCTAACATTCCCTTTAATTTGATCAACTTTGCTGAATCATTTGCGTCGGACCGGGGTGGGGGGAAGCTTGCGAATGGACATCTCAGACTGATGGAGGGCAGACAGATGCTGTACAGAGTGTGTGTGATGTGAGAGAGGTATAGAGACTAGAGAGGAGCTCAAGGGTAAAGGAGGGGCATGAGAAGAAACAAAGGGGAGTATCCCTTTCGTGTGCTCCATCCACCCCACGAGTCTGCTGCAAGCCCCCCTCTCTCTCTCTCCTGCCCCTGATTCCGGTCTATTTCCTTGGCTTTGTGGAGAGGAAGGACACTGCCGCTCCCGGATGATTCAGCCCCTTCCCAGCGGCCGCGTGCGTACAGTAGACCACACAGTATGTCTCTCCTTCTGCTGCCGTGTCTGGATATTCTTTCTGCTTTGCTCCCTTTGGCGCTACCCCTGCTGCCTCTGTTCTCCCAGTGCTGAGGTGAGTCAGCTGCTCCTATCCATGTTTGATACTGGACAATACCAACCACAAAAAAAGGAGTGAATATTTAAATTCCTCCTGCAACTTGGTTTTATATTTGCAACCATCATTTTATGGATCTAATTCCGGGATATTGACTGCTAATATGACTGCTATATGGATATATCTCAATGAGAAACTTTCTATATCTATGCACAGAGAGTTGCCTAAATACGTTCTAGATTGCTAACAAGGTCAGCCTTTCAGGCGAAGAGCATTTTTTGTAATTCCAGCCTCCATTGACAATGGGATATATTACGGGAAGGATTGGACCACATCCGTTTCACCATGCTTTGAGTTCATAGGTAATGTTTCCAGAGAGCCGAGATCCAAAAGACAGTAAGGATGACCGAAGGAACCGAGGACTCCAATGTCATGCTAGTTGTGCCTCCTGGATCAGTCTCCTCTAACATTTCAGATGCGGATGCTGAGCGTGCGCCTGACGAGAAACAGAATGAGACGGTGACTGGTGCTGATGAGAGGGAAGTTGGTCCAGAGAGGGAAGCAGAGGGAGGTGGAGATGAGGCGGACAGAGAATGGACAATGGGAATTTGCAGTTTGTCCAGTACCTGCTGTGTGTGCATTGAGATGGAGCAAATTCATAGTTGCCTGCGCTCAGAGAAAATCTGCATCCTACCTATTCTAGCTTGTCTCCTTAGCTTAGCTCTCTGCACCGCTGGTCTTAAATGGGTATTTGTAGACAAGATCTTTGAGTATGAGCCCCCAACCCATTTAGACCCAAAGCGCATTGAGCAGGGCCCTATTATCATATCAGCTGACCCCACACTTGGACTTCCTGTGTCATTTCCACATCTATTCTCATCTGCTCCCCCTTTGGCCAACACTATTAGAACTACAACAGCAAGCCAGGAATTCACAGTAAGAGCGAGACCTTCTGGATCTTTGATATCAACTAAAGTGATGCAGGTCAACTCATCCACCGTTTTGACGTACCGTGCCGATGAACCCACAGTATCAAAGGCTCCCAAAACTAACAAGCAGATCCCCCACCAACAAAATACTTTGGAATTTAATGACATAATCATCACTACAGTTGGTAAGTACAGACACTTTTTTGATTTTTTTTTCAATAATGACTATGCTACTGAGCAATGTAATTGTATCTTTAAAATACATAAATAGCAGATAAACAAATAAACAATAACAAAAGGGTGGCTTTTGCAGCAAGAACCCAAAGATGTGTTAAATTGTATTACCTAGCTGACTACACATACCTAAAAGCAAAGATACATGACTTGCCAAATGCATGGTGTGACTATTGTATTGTCATCTACCCCATTCAAGATCAAAAAGTACAACCGGGATTTCATTCAGTTTATATTATATTTGTAAACATATGTATGTATTGAATTATTCATACATTTGGATCAATTATACAATATTTAATTCAAAAACAAATGATGTTGAAATACAAAACATGCAATATATGCAAATGTGGTTACCCATATTATTAAGACTGATGGTATCATCAGTCTCACCTTTATACTCAGGTGACAATTGCATGTAGATGAGCCCATGTAGACTTCTTTACTTCTTAACTCCACTTTCACATATGTATAGCTTATTTTAGAGTCCGCATTTTTCATATTTTTTCATATTTGTCATCCTCAATCTTGCCCTGAATTTATGATATTCACACATGAACACAATTTGCTACATCACAAATACAGTTTACCTAAAGAAGCAATGGGTGGGAAGTTCCGTAGGGTTTGATACTCATTAAATGAGTTAAATGTCCCTTTTGTAATATTTATTATTATTATTATTATTATTATTATTATTGTTATTATTATTATTAGTAGTAGTAGTAGTAGTAGTAGTAGTAGTAGTAGTAGTAGTAGTAGTAGTAGTAGTATATTATTATTATTATTATTATTATATTGTACTACATATAATATACATACATACTGCTACTGTATTACATTTCCAAGTAAAAGTGGATTGTGTATCTGGGACCGGGCAGGGCTTTGTGGTTACTGGTGGTAATGCAGTTACTATTCTAAAAATTCTTCAAATACTACTTTGTGACATTTTGTTGTCACAAAGTTTGTTGTTTGTTGTGACATTTTATAATGATAAATAATATTTTAGGTAAATCACCCAGACACCACTAAAGTGTCTTTTTTCTGACATTTACATTTAGTCATTTAGCAGACGCTCTTATCCAAAGTGACTTAGAAGTGAGCCTGAGAACAATGAAAGCATACAATCAAAATCAATTGGAGTTACAAGATATTATTCAGCACAACCTAAAACATGCTGCATGACCTAGTTGCAATACCAATGACTGGACAGAGTGCAGGGTAGACATAGGAATCACAGCACATGGTTAGTATTTTATTGTATTAGTGGTAGTGGAAATGTTAGCTCATTGGCAATCTCAAACCCAAGATTTCAGACTTGGTATTCACTAAAGATGACAAGTCAAGCGGGACCAGCTGTGTGGGGTGGATGGTCTTTCCTGGATGATGAGAAGGTCTATCTTGGGCCGGCTCAGCTGAAGGTGGCATACCTTCATCCAGATGTTGTAACTATTTTCTGGGAGGGGTTGCTGTGAATATGGGGGGGGG
>OMNS01049634.1:0-18395 GCA_900303225.1 Laemonema laureysi | reverse complement strand
GGCAGCTTGGCGTGCAGGAACACTCGGAGCTCGGCGCAGATGTCCAGGGCCGCCCTCCTGGCCGTGGCCTGCTCCTCCCCGGGGATGTTCACCTTCTCCCGGTAGAACTCCCACAGGCGCTCCTGCAGGGAGAGACGCATCCGGGCCCTCAGCAGGTCCGTCTGGGCGGCGGCGCTGCCCCCGGCTCCCGGGCCGGACCGAACCACGGTCCGTCGCACGGCATCTTAGGGCGGAGCGTTGGAAAACAGCGATGAGGAGTTGAATAGGAGGCTAGTGAAATATTGATGAGCCAAGTGGGGAGAAAATATAAAAATGCTACGCAGTGTAGTGTCGTTATCTAATGGAGTTTGCTGGGACTATAGTCTAGTCTAGGAAAGCAACAGAGACTGGTATTAAACTGGGTTCTACAACATTCAATAGACCACACAGAGATTATTTCTCCAACTAATATGAGTCAGACGACCGCTACCATGTTAAAAAGGCAGCAAGGAACACCTTTGACTACAACACTATGCAGAGTCGATACCCACTGTAGAGGAGCAACAAGATTGGAAATATCCCGTCTGTTGGCGGATTTGAAAAGATGAGCAATAAGGATGCAGAAAGTTAGCAAAACTACACTGTGCTATGGGCCATGTATGTTTTTGTATTTGCTATTTTAACAGAAAAGAGCTTGAGGTGTTGCTTTTCTTGTACTTCACACAGTTGCTCCTACCTGGCTCAAAGCAGTGTGCGGAGGTGGGCAGAGACTGCAGGGACCTGCTGACGGTGGCCTTCATGTCCTGGTTCAGCACCCGGGGGGAGGAGCCCATCCAGCTGGGCTCCTCCCAGCTCCTCTTGCCAGCCTGCTCCATCTTGTGGGTGGGGCTGGTGGGAGCGCTTATGGCACGGTCGTACATCTGCACCGCAGAGACACGCAAAGACACTTTGTCAGGGATACAGGTGCCTTCAAATATAATATTTTGTGCGTCTATTCTCTGTTCAGCTTACTCTTTTGACGGCTAGCGTTGCGATGCCAAGCATGGCTGCTCCCCCGACCCCGAGCACCAGCTTGGCATTGGAGAGCACAAAGTCGATGGCTGTGCCCAGGCCAGTGTCATCCTTCTTCCCTTTCTGGTCTCGGTTCACCCCCGCCATCCTATGAGGAAACGAATAGACACAATGCAGGAGAGGAGATATTGGCTTGGGACATGTTCAAATGTATGCATGGCTTAAAGGGACCGATCCCGTCTGTGTGAGCACCTACTCCTCACAATCAAGAGATCACAATATGAAATGAATAGAAAACAGGCAATCGTGTCAACCTTTGCCCCGTCGAGAGACAGAATGTACCCTGGGGGTTCATGAATACACACAGAAGTCTGAGTGCAAAGAGTGATCGCCCTCAAAACCCACCTAAAAGATCCACAGTCCTGGTGTTGCACTTGCAGATGACCTCAAAAGCCCCGCCCACTACATCAGTCCACCCAATCGGCTGCTGAGGAAGAACTGGCCCCGCTTGAGCGCGTCCTCTTTGTCTCCCGGCGCCGTCAGGGTCTGGCAGCGGCGGAACTCGCGGGCAACCGCGCGGTGGTAGTAGTCGCGGTCGGTGTACTGCAGGTGGCGCCCGGCACGGAGCAGCGCACGGTACAGCTCCAGCACCGCACTGCGAGACCAGCCGCCCATCAGGGAGCACGCATGGAACGGCGAGGGACACCTTGTTTAAAGGAGAACTGGGGTGTGCAGTGTCAGGTTGAGTACCGTTAGTGAGCATTCATGTTGACAGGGTCAATTGTGTCAGGTTGGTTCCAATAGATTCCACAAACCCCCCTGCTGATTATGGTTTTGACAGGTTTTGTATATGAAGGGCAGAAAAATAGATGCAGCTTAGAATGACTTTTTAACCCACAGGTCACAAAACTGTTCACCAGTTGCTGCTTTTATCCAAGGGATAAGGGCAGCATTTCAAAGGTCAGTTAAATGGTTCAATCGTGTAGTTTTGTGTGCATGGTCTGATGTATGCATTGCCATCATCAACCCACTACATACAACGAGGTCATGGGATAGACGATAACTCGTCACAGACGACGTCATCATTGCAGAGATAGATAGCTCCAGCTAAGCTAATTTACACAGCAGCAGCAACAAGCTGCAGTATGTAGCCATCACTAGCTTAAGCTTAGTTCCCCGCCTACACATTTACCACTGTGATAACTACTAAAGAGATTAAATGACTCATAGCTTTAATTATAATAAACCATGGTCCGACAATCTTAAGATAATGTCTAGCTCAATGGAAAGTCAAACATCACTAGCTTATTAGCCTAGCATGCAAGCTACCCTTGTCATAGGCTTTACAGTTCGATAACACTTGAAGTTAATCATACGAGAAAGTGGGGGAAAGCAATATAAAACAAGTTTACGATGCCAATAGATGTTGTTCAACTTACGTTTAGGAAACTAGACCAAGGATTTGTCCTTACACAGATACTGCTCCCTCACGCCGGGGGGTCAACCAGTAGCAAAACTCCGGAAACAAAGTTGAATATTTGCATACTGCTTCCGGTTTAACATAGTTACCCCCACCCTCTATGGTTACGATGGTTGCAACTTGTCATTTGTTACGTTTTATCCTTCACATCTGTGTTTCACACACAGGCACATTGAACAAGAGGAAATAACTCAAACTAAATAAAACAAATAAGAACATCGAAACTATCAAATAAAACAGTAATTCAATTGGTAATCCTCTGGCTCTGGCTATAAAAGACCCAAATGCAACCACACCACTGACTATCTAATAAATCGTGATATTTAAAAGTATATATTAAAATACATATTAAAAGTGCAAACATGTTCAGCATACAGCCATAGAGATGTGTGCGTGGGTGCGTGCGTGTCTGTCTGGTCTATTTAACCAAAATTAGATATAAACCACAGAAGTAAACCACACAACACACATCCATTACACAAACTCACAATTATAAATAAAATAGAAGATGACACATTTTGGAAGGCTGAGGAGAAAGACAGCACCCATAGAAAGAAAGACGATATTCAGACAGACAAACGGAATTGCAAATTGGCTTCCTTAATTGAAATCACTGGGTACACATTATGGCCAACCCCTTGTTTTTGTGCAACTCGCAAACTTCCTCTTCACTGACTGCTGCTCCATCTTTCGGACTGGTCAGATCTTGGCGAGTGTGTCTTGGTCTCGAGGTAAGTTCGTCCTTCTTATTCCTTATACATATACATTCCACAAAGTACCATGGCGTACCATGACCCCTTCAACAGGGGTCGGTCACCTGGGGCTCCGGAGCCGCAGGTTACCAACCCCTGTTCTTCTCCAGTGGCTCTCTGTGGCTTTGGCAAATATATATATATGGAAATTAATAACCGTTATTATTATGTTTTTGTATCCTTGGAGGCTTCAAAGTGATTCTTACATTCTCCAGTTGTAAAAATGTGTAGCCTTTACACCGAATAAAAAAAAAAAGGTTCAGTAAAACATGCCAACATGTCATAGCCTACGTTTTGAATGGGGAACAGCTGGTTCGTGAGATCGAAATTATGACTTCATGAGAAAAAACCGCAATAAGAGTTTTTGTATGAATATCGTTTTTTGGCTACACTCCAATGAAGACATGTTGTAAGTTTGGCTTTTTCAACACAGCAAATAGGCTGGTCACGCCTATTTCACATACCATTTACAGGATAAGAGTGGGAAAAAAATGAAAATAGCTATTGAGAGGCAAGAGATTACAGATTTGAATAGATGAAGTTTGTATTGTTACATTTAAAAAGTATCTGTATATATTGATCAATAAATCATGAAGTGGGCTTATTTGGAACACACATGGGCTTAAAGGGTACATTCGGTACCCATTAAGCCCATGCCAGACTTTGGACATATTTCCTTGAATTAAATAATAAAAACTTTAAAAAGTGGTATAAATTAATTATCAAAACATCAAATGAGAGATTCATGTTTAATTTAATCGATCATTTTCTTAATTAAATGGTGGCAGTATATATAAAAAATGTCTGCAAACATGTTTTGGTGGGCTTAAAAGGGACGTTTACCTAATGGGGACTAGACGTGACGTGACTCGGACTCGAACACTGGGAACTCGAGACTGGACTTGGGCTCGAGGTAGCCTATAGTAACTCGACTACAACACAGTTCAGAGTTCAAAAATATTCCTACTACAGTATTACTGTATTTTGTATGTTCACTCTCACAAAAATGAGAAGTAACTTTAAAATGTCAATACTTATTTCCTGTTTTTCATGCTGGATGTATAATTAGAACACGACAACAAGCTTGATACAAAAAAGTGTTACTTTTCGGCCTATTGTCATCTCCTTTTACTCAAATCATCTATCGCAAGATTGTAAACCATGAAGCCATGAGACACGTGTCATCCAACACCAATAGGCAACATGCAAAATGAATCAAACTGTTAGGACAAATGAGCAGAAATCTAATTTCCCAGAAGAGCCGTACAGTGAGAGATGTATTCACACGAGGCCAGCAGCAGTACAAACCACTAGGCTGTTATCTCCATGGATTAGGTGGGGGTTGTCAATCGAGACAGGCCAGTAACTAGCCTCACGAGTTGTGATATATTTCTACAAAGGCCAACTGCCTTTTGCCCGTCGGCCTGAGTAGGGCAGTTATTGTCGAACTCCACAGTCCATCATGTAAGCTATGGATTCCCACGTCGAGATTAAGACATTAAGATACACATTAAGAAAGAAAGAGTCATGGGTCCGCTAATTAATTAGAGGAACCACTGAGCTCGAACAATGCCAATAACCCTGGCTATCGTGCGTTCAGTGTGTCATCATATTTAACTTGCGTCAGTGTTTACCTATGGATAGGTATGTATACCTATCCGATATACATATACACAGATAGGCCTACATACATATACACATTGATAGAATTTGTGGTAGTACACCATGTGTAATATTCCATATCATGCCATATCATAAATATCAATTAATGGGCTCCATGATGAAGAAATATTTCCCATATTTGAAGAAAAAACAAACAACACTTACATTTCTTCATGACTGAGCACAATATTAATGATCACACCCCTTGTTCTCATCAACAGGATGGCCCTTCTTGATTACCCTATTCCGGAGCTGGGCGTCACCTTGCAAGAGGTGGGGCGTGTCCTTCAGCTCACTCTGAAGCCTGACTTGTACCCCGAGTTTAAAAACACCCTGGGCCAGCAGCGCGAGGTCCTCGAGGCGGCACAGATGAAATTAGCCGCCTCGGCCTTGGGCCGCGAGAACTGGGTGACGGAGCAGTTCAAGAGTCGGCTGCTGTCGTGCAGCGACCCCCTGCCGACGTCCACGGCCCTCCCGGCAGTCTTCCCCCCCTCCAGGGCAAGGAAGGACCACACCCAGCTGGAGAGGGCTGCTGCTCTGCTCTGGGGGGTTGCCAAGCTGTACAGCGAGCCCTCTCTGGTGGAAGGGGCTATAGCAACAACGGAGCGCACACAGCAGTCTGAAATATTTGCCTCCTGCCGATTACCGGGTACACAGCAAGATGAGATCAAGGTGGGCGTTTATTCAGAGAGAAAAATATATATATTTTGTGGAAACATTGAAACATTAATTGTGATGTAAAAACAATGAAAAGCTAAATGACCCATTTCCAATAAATGCGGCCATCGTAAATGTGCTTACCTCTTACCAGACCGTTCGAATGACATTCTAAATGTGTGATTCTAGACGTACCCAGACAGCATCCACGCCGTCGTCCTCTGTGTTGGAGGAGTGTTCGCTGTTGACATCATGAGCCGTAGCGGCAGCAGCAGCAACAGCAATGGACCAATGAGCCCTCGGCCGGTCTCTGACATACACAACCAGCTGGTTCAGGCCATGAGCCACGCCAGCGCCGCCAAACAGAGCAACGCTCCTGTCATTTGTGGCCTGTCAGCCTTGGAGCGCAAATCCTGGGCAGCCCTCAGGGAAGAGATTCTGAAGCAAGGGGACACTGCAGCAGAGTCGCTGGGGCTCATGGAAAGCGCAGTGGTGGCTCTTTCCCTGGAGGACTGCAATGCCCCCCCTGAGATGGCAAATATCCTGAATACAGTCCGGCTGGGAGGAGGAGACGGGCCTTGTCTGAGATACTACGACAAGGTAATTAGTGGAGTATGTGTGCACCCATGCACTATACACACACAGACAAATATTTATTATTGTACTACATAAATATATATATATTTTTTTTATTTGACAGGTGGTCAACCTGGTGGTGTTTAAGGACAGCACAGCTGGAATGGTGTTTGAGCACAGTGCTGTTGATGGGATGGTAGCTGGGCTTGTATCAGAGTGTGTATATCATCTCTCTGAAACTGTGAACATAAACCTTGACCCCGATGGCCCTGGGGACAACAGCAGGTTTGACACAAAAAGCAATGTCAATGGTGTTAACTCAACTCCCCTACCATTCCCCTTGCAAGGAATCAAAACCAACCCAAGCCCTTCCTTAAAAGCCACTCACCCAGTCATTACCTTTGAGGTGTCATCATTCCCAGATGTATTTTCAGCACTGAGAGGTCAGAGAGGCCTGTACGATGCCTGGATCAACTTTTCTTTGCAACTTTCCTTGAGGCAAATTTTTGGTGAGTCTGCAGCCAATCACATTCTTGTCACACCAACCCATATGCGGCACTACAAACATGGCCGCTGTGACCCAACATACTCTCTGACTGCGAGATCACGGGAGCTGGTAGGCGCTCTTGCATCCTGTGCGGGGCCAGACAACACACCTCAATATACTACCCAGCTTCTACAACTGTTCCATGTTGCCTTTCTGGAGCACAAGAACCTCATAAAAGCAACAAAAAGTGGCCAGGGAGTAGGTCCTCATCTTGCTGCCCTTCGATGGTCTATGGCCTCTGACAATCCACTGAAAAAGTTCCTGGATCCTTTTGGATGTCCCTCTGTTTACCTCACTGGTAAAGATCTAATGGAAGGTGTAGAGTGTGCAGTGGGAAATGTATATGCGAAGGACCAACTAGCAGTTACTTACCTAGGGAGGAGAGACAAGGTCTCGGTAGTGCTAAATGCTAAAGGAAGCTTTGCTACGGTGTTGGAAAAGCTTTGTGACAGTCTGAAGATTAACATAAAGCTAGTGATGCTACTAGCTCTTAGATACTCCATTGCATGCCAAATGGGTGCTCTGGAGTGTGTATTCCAAGATGGCCAAGCAGGGCCAATGAATGGAGAGGTGAGCCACTCTGTAGAAGGCCGTCTAGCTAAAACAAAACACAATTCAAACTCCATGAGCCCAGACTTTACTCTGATAATACATGGAGGTGCTGGAGAGGAGATGATGTTAAACAGCAAAGTTGTGGATGTCATTGAGTTTGCTCTCCAGACAGCCTTGAGCCTTGGCTCCCAAGTGCTTCAACGTGGTGGCAGCAGTCTTGATGCAGTTCAGAAGTCAGTGGAAGCTTTGGAAGACTGCTTCCTCTTCAATGCAGGGAAAGGCTCTGTTTTTAACAAAGATGGAAAAAATGAAATGGAGGCAACCATTGTGGATGGCAGTGGGATTAATTCTGGATCTGTAGCCTGTTTGCAGAGGGTAAAAAACCCCATAAAAGCCGCCAGGTGTGTGATGGAGAAAAGTCCCCATTCAATGATTGTGGGAGATGGAGCTGAGGATTTTGTCCAAGGTTTGGAACCAGGGAAACCTCTTGGCCCTGATTATTTCTACACTGATGTTCGTCACAAAGAGTTAATGGTGAAGCTCAGGGCTGACAACAATTCAAAAAACAACCATCCCCAGACTGTGGGAGCTGTTGCTTTGGATCGCTGGCGTAAGTTAGCTGCTGCAACATCTACAGGCGGTTTGGTAGGGAAACTAAAAGGCAGGGTTGGAGATACAGCAGTTGTAGGAGCAGGGATATATGGTGATGACAAGCTAGCTATTACTTGCTCTGGAGATGGAGATGTGTTTCTAAGGCACACAGTAGCACAGAAAATAGCTAGTCTCTACCATCACAAGGGCTACAAACTCAGAAAAGCATGTAGAGAAGTAATTTCTGAAAACCTAAAAGGAATCTGTGCTGGAATCATCGCTGTAGATTGTAAAGGTGAAGCTGTCATTGAGACAAATGCTGGGGTGATGTTTGTAGCCTCCATGGTTGGCGGCATTAAACGGGTGGAGGTCCTCAGACCTATGCACGAGATCTCCAATGTGATCTGGGAGACAGATGAGCTAGTTGCTCACCTGAACTCAAAGCCTTGGACCCCAGGGGCAACAATTCTGACGAGGAAAACTTTAAGTGGTCCAAGCAGCATTTTCCAGTTAGCTCTACCTGATTTCGTGGCCATGCTTCAAGCAGCAAAAACGGTGTCTCACCTGCTGTGTAAGCGACTTGGAGTGCAGCGTTGTGCCTTGGTTTTTAATCCAACCCCCGACCACCCAGCCCAAATCAAACTGCTGCCACTCCATGGCCTAGAACCCAACTGGCACCCTTTTGTATCCAAACAAGAGGATTTCAAAGCCTATGATCCTGGCTACTGCTCCTCAAAGAGTGGCCCTCGCTGGGAGGATGGACTATTGGACCAGGTTCAGGCTAAGGTTAGGGATAAATTGCCAACACCAAATGCCCCTTCTTGCTATGATTACTTGGGTGATCATTCCAGTGACGACCTGTTCTCCCGTATTGTACGTGGAGAAGAGCAACAATGGAGAGTTTGGGAAGACTCTGAACATGTTGCATTCCTGACACCATACCCTAACACACCTGGACTTACTGTTGTGGTGCCTCGCAAGCCACTTTCCAGTGACATCTTGAGTTTAAAGGATGCAGACTACATAGCACTGATCCAAGCTACCTATAAAGTAGCCAAACTACTTGAAGAGGGAATGGGAGCAAGAGGTGTTGCACTCATCTTTGAAGGCTTTGAGATTGATTATGCCCATGCTAAGATGATTCCTCTAGTACCTTCACCAGATGGTAACAAGCCTGAAGAACTGCAACCTGAACATTTCCAAAGCTACCCCGGATATGTGTCTTCACTTGATGGTCCAGCTGCCAAACCTGAAGTTCTTGAGAAAATCCACTCAACCATCACCCAATGTAAGCCTCCTGGATCATGGCAAGAACCTCAGACACATTCCATGATTGCCATCGGGAGTCAGTGGTACCACAACATGTTTCAGATTCAAGACACCCTCTTTCACAGCACAGTGGAGTATTTCCATAACATCTGCCAGTACTCTTACGCTCTGACTCCTCTCACCACTGACACCATTTCTTCCCCCATGGGCCTGGGATCGGATTCAGAGCCAGTCTTTGTGAACATATTGGGCCAAGATGTTTACCTTGCAGACTCCATGCAGTTTGTACTTGAGTACTTCCTCCGGTTTCAGGAGAACCTTTCAGGGACTTACTACATATCGCCCAGCTTTAGAGGGGAAGACCCTGACGCCACACACTTGAATCAATTCTACCATGTAGAGTGTGAGCTTCTCGGTGATATGGACAATGCCATTCAAATAGCAGAGGGCTATGTGTTTCACCTCACCAATGCCATGTTTAAAAAACATTCTGACATCATATTAAATACTGCTGGGACCCTAACTCATGTCACAGATATGCTGAGTAAGCTAAATGGAAAAAATCCTCTACCAAGAGTCACACTCGACCAAGCCATTCCCATGATGCCCTCTGCAGACTGTTTAGAGTGGGTTCAGGAGGGCCAGCCACAGTTTGGCAGAAAGCTGACCCGCAAAGGAGAGAGGATCTTGATTGAGAAATATGGTTGCGCCGTTTGGCTGACTGAGATGGACCACCTGGGCGTTCCCTTCTATCAGGCGTATGTGGAAGGAACAGGGCAAAGCAAGGCAAAGGCCTCTGATCTTCTGCTTGGCCTAGGAGAGACTGTAGGTCTGGGTGAACGCCACTCTACCCCGGAGCTGGTTCAGGAGGCCCTCAGGCACCATGCAGTGCCTGAAGAGTCCTACAAGTGGTACATTAACATGCGGCAGGTGATACCACTCCTTACCAGTGGGTGGGGCATGGGAACAGAACGCTACTTGTGTTGGCTTCTTCAGCATGATGACATCAGAGACATTCATATCATACCCAGAATGAAGTCAAAGAAGTATATGCCCTGATCAGCAGTGATACAGTGATTCAGGTTTCTGGTCATGATAGAACACCAAGACATCAAAAGGACCTCAACATTACCTAAACATTAACAGGCAGGAACTGAATAATAAAGTGGAATTGTTCCATTCTACACCCAATACAATAACTGTGATGATTGTAGTTGTTGAATTTTGATTTGTTGACATATAACAAAAAAATATTGCTTTCAGTAAATGTATTTGTATACATATTACTGTATTCATTTTTTCCTTTCTTAAATATAGCAGAAATATAAGAATAGGAATATATTGATGCTGGTATATTAATGTTTTGCTGTGCTTTGTCTTAACATATATGTTATACTATGATATAAACAAATGTATTTGATTTACTATAATACAAAAAATGGGTGTCCTTGAAATGCTCTTTTTGCCTGTTTTGTGTGCATACACTCAAGTTTTTGTTTTATGTTTGAAGTGAGATATGAATTTGTATCTTTTCCATTACAACAATTATTTCAATATGGGTAGGGTATATTTAAATGTTTTGCTATACTACTATATAACAGTTGTCTTATGTTATTTTATATGATGATAGAAACAAATGTTTTTTGATTTGCTATGATAGAAAACTATATCAAATATACTGGGTAATTTATATCAGGAGAATGTTTTAATATATAATCTTGCAGTGTCCTTGAAATGCTCTTTCTGCCTGTTTTGTGTGCAAACACTTTTTCATACATCAACTGTTTTGCAGTTTTTTGTTTTATGTTTGAAGTAAGATAATTTCAGTCGGATTGGGTCCATTTCAATGTTTTATACATTTTTAACTTATGTATTATTTCTAAATAAATGAATACTAAGGATTTTCACCAGTCTCTATTTTTTTTAATGAAACGAAATTACTATAAGATACTACCAGACATGATATTCTAAATGAAATTACTATTACTATTGACTTTTTATTGATATTTTGCTTGTCTTATTACGTTAAGTGTCTTTGAATCCTTATATATGCCTCTATAAACGACAGGCACTAGCAGAGGGTTGGTCAATAGCTGCCTCATGAATGATCAATGCTTCAATGTAGCCAACCTTTTAACCGATAGTGACAATAACTATCATAACTGGGTGCAGTAATTAAGCCAACCATTATGTAGGTAGGCCTGTGTAAAGTAAAACAATCAATCAGTTAAAAGTACTAATGTACCCCTTTCATCAGCACAAAACATTTTGGGAAATAAAGAAAATGTAGATAAATAACATGGGCATAGGTGCGCATGTTGCAAACATGAACATTACATTCAAATTCAAATTCAACTAATTGTATTAAGGTGAAATTATTTTACAATTGTTCATTATTCAATATTAAAGCAACAAAAATTACATTTACATTTTCCAAGTACCCCCTGCAATCGTTCAAAGTACCCTAGGGTAAGCGTACCCCTAGAAACACAGAGAAACACCTAGCCTACTAGAGCCCCATGGGCCTGTACGTGGTCCACTAGGAACTAGTGCATTAAGTAACATGTGCATAAGCACATCTATGATAATCATATTGGTGATAATTTTAAGTTGCATATCTAATTAATTAGGCTATAGTGTATCTGGTTACAAAAAATGTGTTTGCGTCACATTTGGTGTGTTTACCATTTCTTATTAGAAACTACTCACACGTTCCCCGCCAATTACCATGGCAACTCCCCAAACAAATCCCATTTTCACTAGTCCCCAATGGAGTGTTACATTAGTGACGCAAGTGATGCTGGAAATGTGTTCATGGGGCGCACTCGTGTGGCTTAATTGTGGATGTACAGTTTGAAGAAGTGAATGAAAATGTTTAAGTACGCAAATGCAACCGTTTAATCAGAGGCTATATATAATTATGTCTAGTTGCAGGAAGTAAGTAAACGAACTAAATCAACCGAGCCTCTAAGCATTATGTATTAGCCACTGTCAAGTGCTAATAGTGGGCGGTCTGTAGTTCCACGGCAGACGGGCTGTTTGTTGCCAATAGTATTGAAATATTGGACTTCATTTGGATGTCAACGACCTGAACCACCATGGCGGCACAGACTCGCGCAATCGTTCCAGGGAAATGGCTTGCAGACATTATCAAAACCAACCTCGTAGGTCCCAAGCTTCGGGTACTTGATTGCTCTTGGTATTTGGCCAAAATGAAACGGAACCCCAGAGCTGAATTTGAACAGTCACATATACCTGGCTCTTCATTCTTCGACATTGACGAATGCTCCGATAGGAGTTCTGCATTCGATCATATGGTTCCAAGTCCGAGCCACTTTGCAGAGTACGTTGGTAATCTGGGCATCGGGAACGACACCCACGTAATCGTGTACGACACGAGTAATTTTGGGTCGTTCAGCGCGCCCCGCGTGTGGTGGATGTTTCGGTTGTTTGGGCACAATGCTGTATCGGTACTGGACGGCGGTATGAAGAACTGGCTAGCTGAAGGGCACCCTTTAACATCGGACTACTCTAAACCAGGACGCGTAGAGTTTAAGGCGAGTGTCAATCAGTCCTGGGTCAAAACGTACGAAGACGTGTTGGAAAACATCAAAACAAAACAGTTCCAAGTGGTGGACGCCAGGTCGGCGGGCAGGTTCAGGGGAACTGAACCAGAGCCTCGAGATGGTGAGTACATTACATTACATTACATTACATTACAGTCATTTGGCAGACGCTTTTATCCAAAGCGACTTACAATAAGTCCATTCAATATCAGTAGGCAAGACAACTAGTTACCAGAAATCGTAGGAGCATCAGCATGAGTATCAACAGTGATCTAGTTAAACATGCACTATGTAACTATTCTACTGCACATTACTCCAAAATATCTTAACAAGAACGTTTCTCAAGAATACAACGCGCCCATCAACAATCCATCCAGGGAATGTTCCTCCCCCATTGTGGAAAAATGTCCTTAGTTTAGAGGTTGCTAATGAGAAACTTAGTGCACGTTTAACGTGTGATTGGCCTACCAATCTGTATTCATATGTCATCATTATTTATATGTTTAGATGTTTTGCTTACACTCTCGTCTTCCGTCACAGATACACTGCCTGGCCATTTCCCTGGTGCTCTCAACATGCCATTTACTTCCTTTATGGATGCCTCTGGAAAGGAGCTGGGACTTGAGGACTTGTCCAGGCGGTTCAAGGAGGCAGGTGTGGACCTAGGGCGTCCATTCTGGGTCTCATGTGGCTCTGGTGTCACAGCATGTCATGTTGTGCTTGCTGCTCACCTGCTAGGACACACGGGGCCCTGTGTCTACGATGGATCCTGGACGGAATGGTTTAAAAGGGCTAATCCAGAATTGATCATCTCAGAGGGCAAATCTAATAGTATATGATACATAATAGTACATACATTTACATGATAGTGGTGTACCATTGTCCCATATGGTACTCTAGCCACTGATAAACATCTCAGTGCCTAGAGTACCATATGGGAAAAGGTGTAGCCTACCACAGATAACAACATTGCCTTAAAATGTAAAATGAAAAAGGTTGAATTGTTGATCAGTTGGGAGGAGGATTGTGAAATCCATTATAGTCTGATAGTCTTGCATTGTACAGATGGCAGAACAGGCCTACATTTCATTTAGAAATATAGATATTTGAAAAGATGTGGGCTGTATATGACATTTTGTACTTACTCTGGTACTGATCTACCAACAATCGCACCAATTGGAATACAATGACCTTGGCGTTCAAATTGTGATTGTCTTGGAAAGTATTCATACTAATGTTGAATAATGTGAATTAATTTGTAAAATACTTGTCATAATAAATATCTATGTAGCTTGGTGTATTTCTTTTCTTATTTTTGCAACAAAATAACTTCTCTACATGTCGCTGCCAGATTTGGCCAATGGATGGAATATTGTTCACTATGTCCAAAGGTACACGCATCGTTTAGTGCGTTTGTGCTTGCGCGTGTGGCTGTGGAAAGGGGGCGTCGGTTAGAAGTTATAGTGTAACGAGTGTTTTTCCCCTATCCCTTCCTTGATGTCTATAACATTGTAGATAATTAAGCGCGTTTTCAACTATCATATCATATAAAAATGTGTGCCACTTCCGAATGTAATAAGGAAATAATACCAGTTACATGCCATATCTAATATGAAGGCCGCCCATGAGAACAGTATAACCTAACTGTTTATAAATAACACAACCAATAAAAAACGGGGACTTGCAGTTGGAAATTTAGGTTGCTGACGCAGAGCAAATCAAAACCAGTTCATACCGGTTTCAACACTAGATTTGGGGGGTCAAACAAATTGCCTGTTTACCAAAAATGCAGACTACTTTCCATGAATAACCCCAGCGTGCATTTACTCCGACATTATGTATCATATATATCTGACGTATCTCCAAAGATAAACTGGTTTTAAATCGAAAAACAAAAGGGTCATGGAAGGTCTCATTTTACGTGTGGCAGATGCATTGCATACACATGCTTTGTATCGTAGCCGAATCTCTCTCTCTATATATATAATATAATTATACAATGTACATTAATATGCATTGTGATAAACGATAAGCAACGACGTATTATGCGATACAAGTCATTTAAATAATTGTTCACTCTGGAGTAATCTGCATTAAAAAAAACACCTACTGAAGATAAATAATTATGATAGGTATTAATAATGATTAGTAAATTATGTATTGTTGTAATCGAGTTTTAAAAAAAAATCTGTTGGACGGATAAAAATGTCACAACAAAAATGGCAATTTACGTCCGACTTGAAATGAAAAAGAAAGTTGTCCCACAGACTGCCTGAAGGTCCTGACGAAATAAACAAATTGGGGTCCTTTTTCTATGCTAGCTATCGAAGCGGCATCTACGAGTTGCATTGTCCTATACAGCCGTTATGGTTAAATTGGAATAAATAAAAGTTGATAGGCGATACGCGTAATTTAAGTAATGTTGATATTGTAGTATTTCAATCCTAGCTCGGACAACGCCCCACCTGACTCAATACGTTGCCTTTGAACACCCAAAAGGTTTTGTTTTTCCGGCGGTTGTACGCGATCTGCATAGCTAACACTATCGAGAAAATAAGCTAGGTAGCCCACTGTGTACTTCACAAACCATTTCATACAGAGGGTTTAACTACTCCGTGTTCGACAAAATAGAAGAACTAGGTAAGTTAATTTGAATGACTATCATTCAGCATTGAATGGCGCCCTTGTTTTGCCATTTAATAAACGCATCCAATGCAACACTATTGGAAGAGTGTAGCCGTTCCATACGTCGTTCCATGTTGTAAGTCGGTTTGAATTCCAGACTTTGGATTTTTGATCAAAGTATTAGACAAATACATTTTAACTGAGCTGCAATTTGACACGTCCCATGATCTCGAGCGAAAACGTGTAACTTGCTTTGGTTTGTTTTTCCGCAGGGAGGCGTTAATGAGCTGCAATGTCTGGCATTGCTCTTAGCAGATTGTCCCAGGAGCGCAAAGCCTGGAGAAAAGACCACCCATTTGTAAGTAGTACTAGTTTCAGATTAGCTTACGTGAACCGAGTTCACTGGGACCATATCCAGGGAGCAAAGGCTTATTATGGCCCAAGTTCAGAGAATGATGTGTTCATTCATCATGGTAAAACACTCTACCTGTCTGATCTACCACACAGGGATTCGTTGCTGTACCCACTAAAAATCCAGACGGGACTATGAATCTGATGAACTGGGAGTGCGCCATCCCAGGGAAGAAAGGAGTAAGTAGTCTACATGTTGAGTTTGGCTATGTGCTTCCATGAATTAGTCTTTGTCCCACAAATGCTGTTAAGGCAACACAATAACTAAAATTCATGCCATCGGAGATGATGGCATAATTTAAAACAAAAAACGCATGACCTTGATAAGATTCAAGCAACTGAATGTGTCCTTGTTCACGGCGAGGTGTATACCATACAAGCTGGAGAGAATTAAGCAAACAATATAACATTGTAGGACCAAGGACATCTTTGCCTTTGGCCCACTGTCAGTGAGAACTGGCACGTGATAACCTGTATCTAAACTTGGCAGTGTCGAAGGACATATTTTCCTTCTTTATCTGAGTAAAATAACTGTACAGTGCTGTACAGAGGTGATGTGAACTCAAATCATGTTCAAGATACTGAATTTAATTATGATATAGTAAGTGATGATGTTATACATAAAATGCAGCCATTTTAGTTGCATGAGGTGGACAGTTGACTCCCATATAGCTTTTCTTGACCACTTGACCCAAACTGATCATATCCTCTATATTCTTTAGACCTTGTGGGAAGGAGGCTTGTACAAGCTGAGAATGCTGTTTAAAGATGACTACCCTTCCTCACCTCCCAAATGTGAGTATCAGATCACTCATTAGGATGTTGTTTTCAGTTGTGTTGACTTGTCAGATATAAGTAACATCAATATATTCATGGGCAATAGAAGTTTATGTTGCTGGCCATGAATTGTTGAACTAATTATGTTGTATTTTATTCTATCAAGTACTAAATCCTGTTTTCTGGGGTATGTCTGATTCCTTTCAGGCAAGTTTGAGCCGCCTATATTCCACCCCAACGTGTACCCGTCAGGCACAGTGTGTCTGTCGATCCTGGAGGAAGACAAAGACTGGAGGCCAGCCATCACTATCAAGCAGGTCCGAACTCACGTATCCATAAACAAATATACTAACCCCAGTAGTGCTACCGCCTCGTCGGCTGAGATGCACGCATTACGAGATTTCTGGGCACCACTAACCGGGTTTACAGTTGTACGTACAGACTGTCCTGAGAACGACCCTCGTCACGCCGTCGTAGAAACGCGGCACGGGTCTTTGCAGAGCTGCCAGCGTTTATACATCGACGTGTACGCAAGGGGGGGGGCAGCCACTCCCATTTGCCAGTTCAATCGGTTTTATTCAACCATTCGTTGGCAAAAAAAACAACCCAAAAGGAGCGTTGTGGCGCAGGGCCGCTATCGCATGGTTTGGAGGAGAAGCCTGGAAGTGTCACTTGGGCTTCAGCAGGTGTGCTCAATGCGGGGTTGTGTGGTGTGATTTCAGATCCTGCTGGGTATCCAGGAGCTGCTGAACGAGCCCAACATTCAGGACCCAGCACAAGCAGAGGCGTACACAATCTACTGGTCAGCAGCACGCAGCACAACACACACACACACACACACACACACACACACACTTTAGTTTTAGTTTGTCTTCACTCTCTGTCTGTGAACCTCCTTGTGTGAACTTCTTTTTGACCCATTGATGTTCCGGTCAAGTGACGGTCGCGTCAGAGCAGGAAGAAGCAAGCCAAAATGTATCCCATGTGTTTGGTTCTTCAGACATGCATGTTTAATCCCCGTGTTTCGGTCAGTGAGTCAGGAAACTGGGCGTCCGCTACTCTTACACTTTAATTAAAGCACATCATCGCCGCGTTCTCTCGGCAGCTGGCGTGTGGACACGGCAGAAGTGTCTACTGGTGGCTTCAAAATCATCACCGCCCAACTCGAGTGTTTTTTAAGTGTCGTCAGAAACGTCGTTTGATCTTTCGCTCGGCCACTAACCGCCCCCCCCGACGAGCGGTTTGCGTCTCAGACCGCTTGATACGCGTGCCGCTGAATTGCCGCTGAGTTGTCGTTCTTGTGTTGTGTTGTGTTTCTAGCCAGAACAGGATGGACTACGAGAAGAGGGTGAGGGCGCAGGCCAAGAAGTTCGCCCCCACATAGAGCCGTCCCCTCGCCGCGCCGCCAGCCTCCGCCGATATATGGGTCACCAGCCGACAAGCAGGCAACACCTCGAAAAAGGACCACTCCCAAAAAAAACTAAAAAAAAAAAAAAAAAGAATCTCACCTTTAAATCAGTTTTCCTATTCTACAGGACTCGCGTAAAAAAAACAAAAAAAAACAACAACAAAAAAACAACAAACAAACAAACAACCACGTCTTCTTTCTTCATTTTTTTCCCCTCTTTTTTTCCTCAAAAAAAAAAGTTTTTCTCGTTCCGTGGACGACGAATGTTCCGACATCTTGGGTCATCCTTCTTTCTTTTTTTTTTGGTTTCCTCTCACTCACTGGAATTTAGACACGTATGCATCCTCAGTGGATAGGACCGGGCAGCACTCTGCTTTTAACATGGGTACAAATGCACTCTTTTTTTCATTTATTACGACCGATTTTGTCCAGCGAGTGTCGCCACCTGGCGTCCGCTAAGCCCCATATATGTGTACTGTGGCGTCAGAATGCGCCCCCTGGTGCCTAGGGTGTGTATTCCCGGAGCGCAGGG
>OMNS01049628.1:0-10000 GCA_900303225.1 Laemonema laureysi | reverse complement strand
CGGATGGATGGACAGACAGATGGATGAATGGACATATTGATGGACGAACGGGTGGATGACATGATGACGGTCTTTTCTCTTGATTTCTGTGTGCAGGAAATCTGTGAGAACCCTGAGTTCATTGTGGGCGGAGCCAGCAGGACAGACATCTGCCAGGGAGATCTGGGTAAACCAACGTTGTTCAAACCTACATTATCCACTCACTGTCCGTTCACATCCGGGTCAGGCAGTTAGCAAGGAACCTACCCTTGGACCCTTGGATCCCAATTTACACAAAGAGCACTGATTGGCTGATTCAAAGGCCAGGTACCAATCAACTACTTAGACTAAGATCACATGACTGCAATTAGTCATGTAATAATGAAGAAGTGTAAGATTGGGAAAGACATACAACATACGTTACCATAAAAGTACCATACCATCTACTACCATAGAGTACCATACCATCTACTACCGTAGAGTACCATACCATCTACTACCATAGAGTACTATACCATCTACTACCATAGAGGACCATACCATTTACTACCATAGAGTACCATACCATAGAGGACCATACCATCTACTACCGTAGAGTACCATACCATCTACTACCGTAGAGTACCATACCATCTACTGTACATAACCACACTCTCAGGCCACAACAGGACAGCAAACATCCCATAATTTCCCCCTGCAACAGCCTCCCAACATTATGCTTACTCTTCTGGAAGAGAATTCAACCTGCAGCATTTCTCATTGTTGTGACGTTCAGGGTCCCACATACAGAGGAGTGGGCTGGGAGACAAAGGTCCCACCGCCCCCAACCGGCCCCTACCTGTACCCCACATTGTTCCACACACTACCAGCACACACACCTGGACAATCAGAAACCACACAGGTCAGCAGGCCCAGGAGGTGCGCTCATTTAAACTAAAGACCACAGGAGGTCTCCGTCAGCGGTCCAGGCAGGGTTGGTGGTGGTGGTGGAGGTGGTGGTGGAGGTTTGTTATGATTGCAAAGGAAGAGAGTTTAATGCGGAATCCAATGAAGTATGACATCAAGTAGTGAATATAATTCTATTTAGAGACACACTTTAGAGACAGTTTCTACTGTCCCCAATCACTAGTACACTAGTCTTGATACACATTCCCCACAAAGTGAATGAAACGACGTGAAGCCTGAGTGCTTTTGCTTTGGTCTGCAGAATCCATCATTAAGACACACTTCTTGGATTTCTCATTTCATTTGTTTAGTTGAATCATGTTTAGGAAGAAATGGGACGCTGCAACATACAATACACTTAATCCCCCCAAATGTAAGTGTCAGAATATAAATCGTTAAGCTGCAAGAAATAAGTATGAAGCAAAAGGTCAAGGACCTCTTGCTCCAACACAAGATATTAGTCAGATGGATGAGGAGTGTATTGGACCTTGAGGTGCGTAGGGTGATGGTGGTTCTGTCTCCAGGTGACTGCTGGCTGCTGGCTGCCATCGCCTGCCTGACGCTGTACGAGAAGCTGCTCTACCGCGTTGTTCCCCAGGAACAGAGCTTCTCCGATGGCTACGCCGGTGTCTTCCACTTCCAGGTCTCAACCAGATCACTGCATACACACACAGGCACACATTCATGTTATTTCTGTTGTGGAAGGATCTTGGCTCCCATATATTTCAGCTATTGAAGAGCTACTGAGATTGGCTGTTCAATAGGTCATTGAAGAGTCATTGAGAGTTTGAAAGCTAATGGGTGTAATACAACAAGAGTAGTAGTAGTACTAAAGGCAGGTGATGTCACTCACTAATTTGAACCAATGAAAAGCAGCCAACTTCATGACATGCTGTCCCCAGGTTTGTTGTGGGTATTTTTTCAAGGGTCCCTGTTTCACCACCAGGTGTGATGTTGATTTGTCATTTACAGGGTTTTACCCTCTAGTGACATCACAAGTGGGAGTGTTCACCCATATGTGTGAGGGATAGATCAGCCTGCCAGTTGGTACAGTCCACTGGGTAGGCGGGACCATACGTCTGGCTGGTCCAACGTCAGGCCTAGTGGTAATACTAGGGGTCATATCTCAACCTCGTCTCTGACCTGTGACCTGCAGTTCTGGCGCTATGGCGACTGGGTGGATGTTGTCATTGACGACCGCATCCCCACCTTCAACAACCAGCTGGTGTTCACCAAATCCGCCGAGAGGAACGAGTTCTGGAGCGCCCTGCTGGAGAAGGCCTACGCCAAGTACGTCCCAACATGGAATGGCACCACGCCACTAAATCACGACTGACGATGTAGTTCATAGCTGGGCTGTCTAACGTCATCCACTATACTCGTCCTAATCTCTAGTGTGTACCGTAGAGAGCCCACTACATATGTAGTGGTCAAAACACCCTGACAAGTAATGTAATGTTAATGTAATGTTAATGTAGACGTCCTCCTGCGCTCCACCTCCAGGCTCCACGGCTCCTACGAGGCCCTGAAGGGCGGGAACACCACCGAGGCCATGGAGGACTTCACCGGGGGAGTGACCGAGTTCTACGAGATGAAGGAGGCCCCCAAGGAGCTCAACAAGATCATGAAGAAGGCCCTGGAGAGAGGCTCCCTCATGGGCTGCTCCATAGACGTAAGTCACTTCCTGTTGACTCTTGTTCTATTGCCGCATGTCAATACAGCTTTTGTCCTATCGATCAGAGTCAGTACATGTGGGCTGCAATACACTGTATTGGCTGGGTCAGATTTGTAATGATGATGAGTATGTGTTGTGTGAGTAGTCCCTGGTTCCGGCCCGTTTTGAGACCCGGACCACGACCGGCCTGGTGAAGGGCCACGCCTACTCTGTGACCGCCGTGGAGGAGGTGAGACACCCACAGCCATCAACGTCTTCCTTTAAACTAAACAATAAGATGCTTCAAAACATACCATGACTCCCTGATGTTGAAGTTATTCCATTATTCCACGTTTGGAAAACTGCTTTGCCTTCCTCTTCGTTTTCTCCATTATTGGACCTTTCGTTGTCATATTGTCAGTTAAAGCAGTTTATAATCATATCGTAAATACAACACAGCGACTGGGATCTCAACAGTCACTCGCGTGATGTCACCCCACAGTGTAAGCAGTCCCAGACCAAGGATTCCAAGGTGCGCCTGGTCCGTCTCAGGAACCCCTGGGGCCAGGTGGAGTGGACCGGCCCCTGGAGTGACAAGTAAGCCAAGGGATGGGATTCAAAGGGTCCCCGTCTTACTTCCAGGTTAGGGTATTGTCCTCCCAGATGTATGATGGATAGATCAGTCTACCGGCCTATCCAGTGGACTGTACCAACTGGTGGACTTATCTATCATCATACATCTGGGTCAACACTCCCACTTGTGATGTCACTAGAGGGTAGATTTTGACATGGCTTGTAACGGCTTGTAATGGCTAATCCACATCACACCTGGTTGTAAAATAGGGGCCCTTAAACCATGATGAGCCCACAGTTGTCTTCACCAAACCCACGTTGTTGTGCTTTAATGTGACATGACATAACCCTCCTCTGTGTTCTCCTCCCTGACTCCTGTAGCTCCAAGGAGTGGACCTCCCTCTCCAAGGAGGCGAAGGAAAAGCTTCACCACCAGAGCGCTGAGGACGGAGAGTTCTGGTGGGTTATCGTTATAAGACCATTTTCTAAATGTTTAGTGGGGGCTTAATAGTGAATCCTACCAAAAGAATGTTGACATTGAGCCAGTGTAGTGTGGACATCTTAGTGATAATGACATGGGAACGGAGCCTTTGATTTTACTGTGTTTGAATCCCTGAATGGGTGGTCCATGTAGCAGCCATTTTGTGTTGACTTGACTTGTTTTGCATTCACTTCCAGATAATCAGTGGTCATCCTGAAAGCAGACGGGACACTTTGACTGCTCAGTCACGATTCATCTCCTCTGTTTGTCTCTCATCCCGTCTCACTCTGCCCTTCCAGGATGTCCTTTGAGGACTTCAAGAAGAACTTCACCAAGATCGAGATCTGCAACCTGACCCCCGATGCCCTGGAGGACGACAAGATCCACAAGTGGACCGTGTCAGTGAACGAGGGCCGCTGGGTGAGGGGCTGCTCAGCCGGGGGCTGCAGGAACTACCCAGGTACCGGCCTCCAATTACCACACACCACACACTTGTCCAATCAAGATTCAAGATTCATCACTGCATCTGTTGACATGAACCGCCAACCATAAAGCCAACTGGCAAGAATATCATACATGGTATTTGTGGAACACTTCAAGAGTAACTGATTGAGTGGTGGGGTCCATCCTCTGCCCAGACACCTTCTGGACCAACCCTCAGTACCGCCTGCGCCTGCTGGAGGAGGACGACGACCCCGAGGACAACGAGGTGGCGTGCTCCTTCGTGGTGTCACTGATGCAGAAGAACCGCAGGAAGGAGCGCAAGATGGGAGCCAACCTCTTCACCATTGGGTTCTCCATCTATGAGGTGCTTGGTCTGGACCATCTGGCACTTGGTCTGTTGGATTTATGTCACCTGGATGACCAGATGGGTGGGGCTTGAAGTCATGGAGTTGTGTTTCCAGTGTACAATAGTTCTGAGCGATGGTGATGATGATGTACTTTTCCCTTGTTCTGGCAGTAAATATTGATGTTTTGTGCCTTGTACGACTAACATTGTGTTTCTCTGCCCACAGGTGCCAAAGGAGGTAAGGAAGAAAACTTTAACTATGGAACAGAAGTCTGAAAATGACTGACTACCTGCACAATTTATTGTTCTTGTATAACTTTAACTTGTTGTTGAAAATGTCCTTTATTCCTTCAACAATCGCTGAACCTGAATCTCGAACCTTGAACCTGGCAGATGCACGGCAACAAGCAGCACATGCAGAAGGACTTCTTCCTGTCCAACTCATCCAAGGCTCGCTGCAAGTCCTACATCAACCTGCGAGAGGTGACCCAGCGCTTCCGCCTGAGCCCCGGGGAATATGTCATCGTTCCGTCTACCTACGAGCCCCACCAGGAGGGGGAGTTCCTCCTGCGCGTCTTCTCCGAAAAGAGGAACACCTCAGAGTGAGTCCTGACAGTGGCCTTAGAAAGGCACAATTCTGGGTCTAGCCTAGCCACAGAGCTTAGCATTTCCTAGCCACAGAGCTTAGCCTAGCCTAGCCATAGAGCTGACACTAGCCTAGTTTTAGAGCTGAGCCTCACCACAGAGCTTAGCCTCACCACAAAGCTCAGCCTAGCCACAGATCCTAACTTAGCCACAGAGCTTACCTAGCCTAGCTACAGAGCTTAGCCTCACCACAGAGCTTAGCCTAGCTACAGAGCTCAGCCTAGCCACAGAGCCTAGCCTAGCTACAGGAGCTTACCTAGCCTAGCCACAGAGCCTAGCCTAGCCACAGAGCTTAGCATTGTTGAGGAGAAGGGGATCAGGATTACTACAATGCTACAAATACTACATGAGACCCAGCCCTGTTTTCTGTTTTATGTGCATCAGTAATACTAGCCTGAAAACTACTTAGCTTTGCAGATAATCTAATCTTCATGCTAAATTGCATTGTACAGCTTGTTTTTCTAGAGTGTTTCATACGTGTGTTTTGTGTGATTTTCATTGGGCTATGGTTTGTTTGTTTATGGGGAAGGGATAAAAAGCACCCAAGGGCAAACAATTTTAACAGCGATTTGATTTGTAGAGCTGGAAGAAATCGGCCCCAGTTCGAAGCTGTTATGGAATCTTTTTTAGGACAAGCAGCAACAGATTTGGGCACGCTCCGGTAAACATTTCCTTTCAGTTTACTAAACACCAAACATCAGCCGTGCCTTTCCTGGATGGAGAACAAGAGGACTTCCAGGACCAGTCTAGAACCTGCTGGACCTGAACCGGCAAAATGCTACGCAAAATAGCATCAAGCTAACTTGTCTATAGAACTGCTAACACTGCACACTGTCCACTGCACACAATCCCAGTGGACCAACTAACCACCCCAGACATTCTTTTGCTAGATTTGATTAGATTTTAGAACGTAGTTAGAAATGCCCTAAAGTTGTCACAAGCCAATATACATAATGACGACTGAAGCTGTAGCCATGAACATCTAGTTCTACGTTAACATACCCCTCCACCACCAACGCCCCAATCCAAGACAACATGAAATCAAGACCTTCTGCAATCAACCAAATCCAAAAAAAACGAGGACCGAGGACGGACCATCAGGTGGTATCAGACTAACCCTTGTCTTCCCAGCAGATGGAGACAGGGGTAAGACTTGCTGGTCCCACTTTACTTCCAACACACTGATATTTGGGACCATAAGCCTTGTTCACTAGTTCATGATTCAATAAATCGGTCTACCCCCACATAATCAACAGTTTCAACATAAGTTATGGTAACATCTGCACTGCACACCTCACTTGATCGGTAGTTGTTGTTGTAAGGAGACGTCATACCTTTGCCCGTACTGCCGTGGTGACTGCTCTTCATTGGTTTCCAGGGAGATAGAGAACAGGATCGAGGCTGACCATCCAGTGGTACGTGTTGACCCATTCATACGTTAACCTTGACGACCAATGGGCTTCCTTCCCCTAGCGGCCATCTTGGTTCCGTCTTGGTTCTAAATGCTCGTCGGTGGGGGAACTGAGGCTGAGGTGGCCGCTGGGTGAATCAGGCCCATCGTCTGGACACTGAAGGTTTTGACTGCCAGCATATCTAGTTCTTCTACGTTGTGTTTGCTGCATGCTAGCAGAACCTTGGTGATTGGTGCCCAGTGACATCACTTGAGCACCTGCACTGATTTGAACTAATCACAAACAGCCGTTATGAAACCCTGTGCTTCGTGCTGTGCCTCTGTATTCCGTTTCATCTCATTTTCTGTTCTTTCTTTCTTCTCTTTGATCTCTCTTATCTCTCTTTCATCTGTTATCGCTCATCCCTAACTTACCTCTGGTTCATCTCTATCTTGTTCTTGCTTTCTCTTCTGTTTTATCTCTTATTTGTTTCATCTCTCTTCTCTCTCTTTCATCTCATATTTCTGTTTGATGTCTCATATATCTGTTTCATCTCCATCATATCTCTGTTTCATCCCTCCCATATCTCTGTTTCAACTCTCCAGCCAGCTCCGGCCTCTGCTGCAGGGGAGGAGAGCGAGGAGGACCAGAAGTTCCGGACGATTTTTCAGGAGATAGCTGGAGATGTGAGTGAAGGCCAGGGCAGATATTTTCCAAAGAGCACAATAGCATTTCCTGTCTACGTCAACTGCATGTGTGTGTTTGTGTGTTGTTGGTGTAACACAACACACATGTTCGTGGACTGAATCTTCCTGTGTCTCCTAGGAAATGGAAATCACAGCCAACGAGCTGAAGAACGTCCTCAACAAAGTCATCTCCAAGCGTAAGTCCACACCTACATTGACCTTTAACCTTTTAGGGAGTAAATTGCATACAATTAGAATACATCAAAGTGTCATCCCCCTCTCTCGCTCCAGACCAGGAGCTGAACACGGAGGGCTTTAGTCTGGAGACGTGCCGAAGCATGATTGCTCTGATGGATGTATCCTTCGTATCGAGAGCATCTGGCCCTGTAGAGAACACACAACCTGCTGGGTCTGTGCTGCACACTAGAACCTCTCTCCACAACGTTAAATCACTGAAGAGTCACAACCAATCCTCTTTAAATGTCAAAAAAGTGTGTGTGTATGTGTGTGTATGGAGTGTGAGGACTTGGTCCTCACTTGTGGCTTGCTGTGTTTGTGTGGCATGTGAGGACCTGGTTCTCAGAACGTCTGTGGTCTTAACTGCCTTCACCAGATGGATGGGACCGGTCGCCTCAACCTCCAGGAGTTCAGACACTTGTGGAACAAGGTCAAACAGTGGCAGGTGGGACCATCATTTTTGTACTTTCAAACGTTTCAAAGGTGTTCTAGTAAACATACTCAAACGCTTCGCGGGAACGTACAAAATTGTGAGTTTTAATGATGGACGTGTTTACGTTTGATGTTTGAGTTGAAATGCTACGTTTAGCTGCACTTCTCTGTGGTTTAACGTGTGTGTGTGTTACTACGGATGTTGTTCCAGTGTGTTCTAACTCCAGTGGTGCTCCTCAGGGGATCTTCAAGCACTACACCGCTGACCAGTCTGGCAGCATCAGCAGCTACGAGATGAGGAACGCTGTCAACGACGCTGGTAAACACACCACCGGCCCTTATGATTACAGATTGTTGTTGAATTGCTTGTTCGCAGAAAGATTTGGAGCAAAGCCCAAAATATCAGCATCATGTTGTAGCTTTTTCATTCCGATTTTATCTACTGTAATAGAGGACATTTATTTTAACTTTATTTATTTAAACCTTTATGACTTTGACTATGACTTGCCCGCCTCTGCAGACCTTAACCAACCTGTGAACTCCTCGTGTGTTCTCGTCGCTGTACAGTCATGTGTCTTGTGTCCCACCCAGGCTACCGGCTCAACAACCAGCTGTACGACATCATCACCATGCGCTACGCCAACGAGAGCATGAACATCGACTTCGACAGCTTCATCAGCTGCCTGGTGCGTCTGGAGGCCATGTTCAGTAAGTCACCTGAATGTAGTGTAATGATGGAACTGAACATTATCTGTCCATGGGTACAACCGACAACAATGCTACAGCCAACATGTTCTCCTTTGACATTTCCCTGGATGAGGCACCCTGGGGGGGTCCCTGAATCCAAGTCCTGGTTGTAAGTTGTGTGGTTTTGTTGCAGGGGCTTTCCAAGCCTTCGATCAGGATGGAGATGGAACGATCCGGCTCAGCGCTCTGGAGGTAAGACCCGCCTCCCACACTTTGCTCACTCCTCATTGGCTGGAGATGCTCTTCAGCCATTTATAGCTGTCCAATCCAATGTATCCTTTAAATGTAGCGAAATTAGCAAGGTCTAATTTAGACGCTAGCTACAGTAGTTATACTGGGTAAGTAATACAACACTATCCTTTAAAATGGCCCTTCTCTCACCACCAGGTGTGATGTTGGTTCAGTCCACTGGGGAGGATGGTACGATCCATCATACATCTGGGTGGACACTCCCACCTGTGATCGCCAACCAAAGGGATAGATTCTGAAATAGCTTGTAATGGAGCTTGTAAAGTGAATCAACATCACACCTGGAGCTAAAATAAGGACCCTTTAAACCAATGGTGGACAGTCCAAGTATATTGTCATGTTTTAGCTCCTGCTCTAGAGTAAACCAGCTAACTGGGGACATATTATACACACAATATAAACATGATGCAAATACCAGCTACAGGTGTTGAGTGATCCAATGTATTCGTAGACACGGTGGGCTGGGTTTAGCATCCAGGTTGGAGTTGTGCTGGTGACTCACGTTTGTCCCGTCTGTGTGCAGTGGCTCCAGCTGACCATGTACGCCTAGGACAGACGCATCGTCTCCACGGGACCTTCTCTCTCTCCACGTGAGGACCAGAACGCCCCGCCTTTACCTCAGTATCCTGTTAGCCCCCGACATCACTTCCTGTCTTCCCTCCCTGGCAACAATAACGACTACTACAACCACCTTCGTCATCCTCACTCCTCCACTCTTCCTCTCAGGAGAACTTACACATCAGTCTGCTTCAAGTCGTCCTCTTTGTTCCTCTCAGGCATTAAACACTCAAACCTCCACCAACTCCTCACTGATCAGTGATCGGTTAACCATCGGTGATCAGTCATCTCTGTGGTGCCCGCTGTGTAACCAGGGCTAGAAGGCTAGTTATCATTTCACTACTGATGATTTAGCTCGTTATGATTTAGCTAACAACTTGCAGTGAATTTAGTTTCAGATACATGTCAACAAAGACGTATAGGTTAGGCTGCGGACCTGGGGTCAAACACCCTCACCACTAGACTATTCTGTACTCCAGTGGTCTGCCTTGGTTCCAGCCAGTAGCGACAGACCTCTCAATCCCGTTCCTGTCAAACTGTACAGCCCAAGCTGTCATCCGGCTCTACGGACGGATGGAACTTCTGGAGGATGCGAGGCGTTTCCATGGCAACCTGGCTGCCTCTCCTCTGGGG
>OMNS01049625.1:0-12320 GCA_900303225.1 Laemonema laureysi | reverse complement strand
GGGGCAAAATAAATACATAACAATACATGTAGATATGAACATGCATGGCCATTGATTATTCTAGTTTCAGTTCAACAAAAATATACAAATGTCCGAATTTATGGAAAATGGGGAACTTAGCGATCCTTGTTTTGTTATCCACTACATATCCATTAAAATAAAGAGCGAGACACAGAAATGCACGAGAAACATGAACAAGATCAACCATTGAGTTTTGTATCACTGTAGTTATATCTTAGCTGCATAGCTAAGTTAGAAGCTATGACTAATATCACTCCTAGACATGAGTTATCTGCCAAAACTAGCTTACGATTGGAAATAATTGATTATCATGGTAATAGTAAGGATTTTCTATATTGAAGTAAATGAAAATAAAGCTATGATATCAGATATAACCCCTTAACAAATATGGTGGAATTATTTCAAATTAATTTAGACTACTAAACATTTTATCATGAGGATGAAAAATAAAAATAATTGTGTAAGAATTACAGCCCTAGCCAGAACCTTTTCTAGTGCAGTGCATTTTAAAATACATTATGAAAGTTCCTGTGTGCACACTTCATGCCAAACTTTGGTTGACAATTTCATCCAACGTTTTTACCTTGACAAAGTTCTTCAACTTAAATTGAAAGATATAAAAGTGAAATATGTGTATTGCCTTTCTTAATGTAGCCATCATGTACCCTCATCTGTAACCAGAACAAAACTGTTGTTAACCTCTACCAGTGTGAACAAAGAATGTACTGAACCAGTGCCTTTTGACCACAAACCATGGTAATCAGCGTGTGTAAAATGCTTTTTTTCTCATAGCAGCAATTTCATATGCCATAAGGCTTCAATATGCCGTGAGTTGTATGAAAACTGTCATTCACTGCTGGGTTTTAGTGATGTATGAACCACATTATGAACATTGTCGACTAATCAAAACCAAGATCAACAACCTTACAATCACAGGCGGTATTTGACCTGACATGTTGATGCTATTGCCGTGGTGTTTGTTTTTAATAACCTTGATTACCCTGTGAAGTAATCCAAATCCCGATAATAGTTTCTCTCTAAGCAATCTCCCTGATTTGGGACAAAACAAATATTTATATCTGATGTAGGCCACGTGTACAGCATGTAGATTTAACGTATCTTTGTGGGCACATCACCACTCCATCTATAGCTCACATCTGTACACAGAGAAATAAAAAGAAAGATTAAGTAAATGCCTCTGGCCCTGTGGTCTGTAAAGGTGACTTGGAGAGAGTGACATTATGTGCATGGGGTAAATTATGTGGAGAGTTTGCCATTGACATAGATATATGAGAGAGAGAGAGAGAGAGTCACATTATATAGTTGCAACATTTTGTTATTTTATTTGAATATATGTTGGGACTGATTGAGTGTCAGTCATGTACCACCAAATTGTTAATTAGACAGCTATATTTTGGAGGAAGCACAGTACACATTCAAACTCCAAGCAACATCATAATATGTCTCTCATAAAACGTCAAATGTATAGCCGTCAAAGTGAATGAATGTGGAGATTGACTATACACAATATATTAACAACATGGACAATTTTCATATTCTCATGACTGAATGTTATGTCATATATGTATCCACGATGTGGCTGGTGGTCAACGATCACCCCTAGTGGTAAACTAATGTGAAGGTTTTACATAGGGCGTGATTGCGCGACCCCTCCCCCTCAACAGTCTATCTGGAAAAGAAAAAAAAACTTTTTTGTATCGAAGGAATCAACAGCCGCCATCTTGTCGTGGCTCGGAATTGGGATTTCGGTCGAACACTGTTTAAAAAAATATTGTAATAAACATCCTTATCGGGTTATGACAATATCCTTCTCCCGAAAACGTAATTTGACCTTCGTTTCGGATATATTTTTTTTCGAAAAACGAAAATAGGAGCGGACTCGTCGGACTGAAAAGCCCCGTATATCTGATTTCCCCTTCAGAGTGCGGCGCTTTACCTCCTATCTCCGTTCGGAGCAGCATTGTTTACCGTGAGGAAGCAGATACGAGACAGGGGCTTTAGGACTATTTTTTAAAATAATATATTATTTTAATGCATTATTGCATTTTATGTAGTTTCGCACCATTTTTGCATGAAGGAATTTGACGTCACACAAAATGGGTTCTTTGAAGATCTAAAAACAACGACTTTTGCCTTGGAATGCAACCACCTACGTGAATATACGTGCATAAAAAGTTCGCGCTCGGTTATTTTCATGGCACACATTTTATTTTGGGGTATTTAACGGTAATTATGTGGGTGTTGGGAGTTGGATTATCATGGGGTGAATGGCGGTGGCGAAGCGGGGCGCTATTGCATCTCTTTTGAAAGACATTTGACTCACTGCAAGGATAGCTAACGCTAACTTCGCTAGTAGCGGGCAATTAGCTAGCTATTAGCTGGTTAGCTAGTGCTAGCAGGCTAACGGCTTGCTAATGTGCTAACCAAGAAGGTGTGGGTTGACAGAACAACTTTTCCTGTCGTTAAGACCACTTAATACTTAAAGTAACCAAAAAGATCACAACAATGGCTGAAAACCTGCTTGATGTCGGACCACCCAACTCAAAGAGACCGAAGCTGAATTCACCTGCGCTTTTAGCGTCAGATGGACCAGGTAAGGCCTCATAGCTGTCAGAAATGGTAAACACCGACATCGTGAAATGTTACAATTCTAACCCCACTGTTGAGGAACATTTTATAGATATTTATGCGATATGCTATGAGCTTTTGAACTGGCTCTGCTTCCACTGATACGCTTTTATTACATTCTGAGCAATGATGTGCAACTTTGTCTAACATCTTTAGGTATTTCTTATTAACATCATTTATTAACATCTCGGTTTGTTATGCGGCATGTGTGTCATTCCACCGAAGTCTGTTTTAGTGCAATCAAGAAGAGGGGATCTTCTCAAAATGCTAACCACTTCATATCGTTACAATGCAGCCATTGGCATTACTGTGTTCTATTCCCGAAACACCCCTGCTGGAAAACAAAGTAAAATTCTAATTAAAGTGACGTTGAAGCATCAAGTTTAACGATTTCAGGGTTTGTCATTGGAAAGCAGGTCCAATTAACACTACACGAGTTTGTGTGCTTAAAGGTAATTTGTTATGTGTTGGTTGGATTGTCGAGAGTAGGCAGAATGAGGTAAGAGCTCACCCAAATATCGAATATAAAGAGGGCCAACTGAACCAAAATGCATTTGACTCTTTTGAACACATTAAACAACTGAAATATCGAGCTGACATGAAATCCTACATGGTTGAAGGTTAGCATTCATTTGTGTTCATTCCCATTAACATAGTGTATGCATTTGCCTGTCTGCGTCTTTTGCAATTAGACACTAATGCACTGTGTATATGTGAGATTTTAGTTTATATATTTTCCAAAGAATATAGAAAGGAATCAGGACCTCCTCATACCTCAAACTTAGCCCTAGTTTGTGCACAAACATGCTCACACATTTCTCTAGCTCATCCTATATTAGGCTAATGACTACCTATTTAATGTTTAGTGGTTGTTGTTATAATTGATTATTTGTATTGTATTATGTATTTGTATTATTTGTATAGTTAAGATATTTCGCTAGAGGGTTAGGGTTGTCTGGCATAATTGATGTGACTGAAAAAATTATAATTACCCTGGATCCTGTTCTGTTCTGCATTTGCCCTGTCCTGAAAGACCTGAAAATATGCACGTAAATTGATTTAGCTTGAGAAACATTTAACACAATAGTAAGTCTAACCTAAAGCGATTGCCTTTTTATATGCTGAACCAGCATTTGATGCGAGTGACTGTGCAACTTTCTAAAAAAGTGGGCATTTCAGTATTGTGCTCCATAATGATGCAATATCAATCTTTTGATGCTTATGTTTTCAAAACATAAATGTGTTAAATCAATGTGATGAATGTGCTGACAAATCAGAGACCAACCTTCACATGCTGTGGTTCTGACAATCACAGGCACTCCTACCCCTGTCCAACTGCAGTAGTGTTGCAGTCGGTGCTGTGTCCAACGCTAATGTATATCAACTCTGTTCTACTACCCCTAATGTATGGAAGACATAATCTTCTCTAACGTATGTGGCTTCTATGACCAGCTTGTCCAGGCATCAAACGCTGTACACCACTCTGCTATGTCTCTGCCACTATCTTTTAACATGGAGCATAGCTGTGCATATTGAGGATAGTCATATAGTCATAATTCAAACATTATTATCGGCTGTTTTCACATCCATCCATACTGATATTACAAAATACCTTCGGTAACATGCACTTCCACTATTTTCCAATAGCACATTAAAACAAGTAATGGAGTCATCCTGCCAAACCATCTTCAGGCCTGCTAATAATTTGGTCATCATGATCATCTTTTTGTTTTTTTCTGAGTTCTGTTTAGTGAGAATGAGGCTAAGCAATTGTTGCATTTGATAATTTAATCAGTAAAAAGGAAAATGCAGCATGCATGCATTTATTTGTCAAAGCAATTTAGGTAGTTGTTACCAGCAAATATTAGTGTATATTAGTTTGTGATGCAATTGAATTGTGTATTCTTTGTGATTACTTTGGCACTTGAAGTTGTGTGTCTGGCTTGCACATTTGTTATCTATAATAGAATAATAGATGAACAGTTAACCAATAGATTAAACCTATAGGTAAGGTGAACACAAATAGGAATGGAGGAATAGGAATTTAATTATTGGCAATTGTGAAATTTGCGTTGTTGTTGAGGCATTGATGCATATTTTACATAGAAAATGTAAGTAGTCCTATGGTGCTAAAATATAGACTGTACAGCAAACATGGATATTTATGACTGCGTGTTCATAGAATTGTGTTTTATTTTCATCTAGCTCATGAAAAGCAGTTTGAAATTGACCCAGCGTAGCCAATTCACAACAAAAGCAGCAGTCACAACAACAGAGATTTACGAGTTACGCAGCACACGGCAGAGGCACCACATGTCCACAGTGATCCATCACTGAACCCTCCCCTCCCCGCCCCTGCCTGTTCAGACCCAAGGGCTTCCCAGGTGCAACTGCAATGAGGCTGCTCCAGTGGGACAGTGCTTTGCACAGCTATCATCAGCAGTAAATTGCCGAAAACAATGACTTTGCGTGCTCTCCGTGGCAACAGTCTTGCATGATGGTCCTTGTTTACTACTATTGTGCCCTGACATTTGGCTTTTGCCTTCTGCAATGGGGCCCTGGCTTCTTTTGCACTGCACCGAATGCAGTCGCTGTGTACATCTGCCTATGATTAGGAGTGACTAAGATTGATTTCTAGTATTCCCATCGAGTCTTTTTTTTATTTTAATGGTTGGGGTAATTTCTTTTTTTCCTCTTATCCTAAGAAGATAAAACGTTACATGGGTGCATGTATATGCATAATATGCATACACATGCACCCATCTGGCACCCTAGCAGGATTTGCCTCTCTATCCACTGCCTAATAAGCCAATGAAATCTGTTTTTTTGTTGTCCTTCTGTTTCTGTTCCATCTCGTTAATCTTCCACATTGGCAATTTTTCAGCTTTTTAAATGGGCCGTTAGGTTCACGCATTGAGTTTTGAGATGTTACTATGGGGCTTGGTTGTGTGCTGCCACAACAAAAAGTAAAACGGTCAATTCTCTGTAAATGTGGCAGTGTTTTGTTTTTTTCTGCATAAGAAGTTAATTCAGGCTGGTGGGTAGATAGGGTTACACACTGCTTGTTGTGATGGCTAACATGGCCAGTGCTAAATTGTTTGCTAGCCATCCTGCTGGAGTGCCAAGTGAAAGTGCTAGCATCAAAGTAGACTTTCCACACCTGTCCCTCTTTGGCCAGACATTCAGCCTCAGGGGTGGCACGACAGACAGCTGCAGTCTGACTCTGGACCACTACTAGGTCCACTAAAAGCTGCTGCCAAGCCTATTTTTAGCTGCGAACTCCCAGACTAGAGCCACTGGGGACAGAAACGGGAAAAGACGGTAGATAAGTGAACTGAGGCCTCTGGGAAAGGTGGCTTGGGAAATGAAGGGGGGAGGCTTGAATCAAGAGGGAGGAGAGTGTGTCTAATGCAAGTTGTGGTACCTCCTTTTTTTTATTCTCCTAGTGCCCTGGACTGCAGAGCACCACAAAACCAAAACTCAGTCAGTCAGTGTTTAAGCTTTTTGAAAGGGCTATCCAGGTGCTTTTCTGGGGAGACAGTTGGAACAACTGAAGTGGGAGAGAGTAAGATGGATTGGTTGGTCAGTTGTGGCCATGTTTCCCTCTGATGGAGCACCTAGTTGCCTGATGCCAGGGAAAGACACATAGGGGAGTCCAAGCATGGAGCTTGTGTTTACTTGAGGAAGCGTTGGGCCTAATGGCCTCATTAGGAAGCTTCTATCGGGCCAAATTCTAATGTAGACAATCAACGATAGCACGCAGATGAAGCTACTTGGATCTCCTTGCAGCATCCAGTTATAGCATTCTGCAACCACTGGGCTGGCACAAGTGAATACTAATTAAAAATGGACTATGTATCTTTGCACAACGTTTTAGTCTTTTATGACGGTCGCCATATCAAATTGGGCGACTATTGCATCATAAAATCTTGCCACGTCAGTCCGTCTTGGCGACTTTGCATCCAGTTCCCCTGGGATGTGGGTGGAGGGGAGATGTAATTGATCAACGTCGGTGTATGTAGGAGTTGGTCAGACAATGCGAGAACGGTCCAAAAAAATTCAAACAAGCTAGATCTTTCGTCACGGCGCCTCCCAAGTGTATTGAATGAAGTATACGGAAAAATGTGCATAACTCAGTTACATAGTTTCCCAACTGCTCATTTGTCACCTTTTGGCCTTGTGGTTTGCGTCGGGCACTCGTTTACCAATTTGCTAATTCACACTCTGATTGGTATTTTAATTATGTTGTAATGTGATTCTGAAACGACTATGCCTATTTCTGCTTGGCTGTGTGCTGCCAGACAATTAACACTCCCCAGTACACATGCACACCCGTTCACCCATCTATCCTCCCATCCTAATGGCTTTGGATTTGTACATTATGCTCACACTTCCTCATGGGTGTTAAAAGCATGATGTATGAACACCTGATTGGAGCGTGATTCTCACTTGTGACACGGTTTCAGGTCTTTATCTCCGTCGCGGCTCTCTGGCGGTAGACCTGGGGAGCGTTAGCATATGGCAGACACCGTAATGGCAGGGAGAGTTGATGGAGACAATTTGGAAATCTGCAGTGTCGGATATGGGGGTGGTAGGGTTCTAACCTAACATTTGAAGGGTCTAATCGTCGCTCAGAGCCCCGAGTCGAAGCACATTCTCGAATAAGTCGAATAATCACTTCATGTAATATCTTTTGTATGTTAAAATCACAGAATGGAGCAGGATACAGATGTGTAAGATACAGGAACAGGATACAGATGTGTAAGATACAGGAACAAGTGCGTCACAAGAAGACATATTTCATGTTAAATACATTAGCAATCTTAACATTAAAAATAAAAAAACACATTTAAATGTGTGTTCACACAATGTGCGGCTAGTTTTATATGCAGTTCATTGTAGTTAACACAAGGATGTAAATCAACAAAACCAAATAAGTCAAGAACTGATAGTTGAGCTCCTATCCATCTGTTCTCTCTCAAAATATTGGTGTGTTCCGAACATTTAATCATCTAATATTTGATTAATTTTACATACAGAAGAGGTGAGTGTGAATAAGCATAATATAAACATTGGGCATCAAACTAACTATATTAGGGAAGATTCAAAGCCCCATTTCCCACTAGTTGCACAGGTAACGTTCTGCATATGAAATGTCTTGCCTGTTACCTAACCATAACAATATAGGTTACTGATGCATTTCATCATCACTTCATGACAGTGTTTTCTTTTGTTTGTTTTTCTGAATTAGCGCTGTGAACTAAAGACGCGGATATGGGGGTGGTAGGGTTCTAACCTAACATTTGAAGGGTCTAATCGTCGCTCAGAGCCCCGAGTCGAAGCACATTCTCGAATAAGTCGAATAATCACTTCATGTAATATCTTTTGTATGTTAAAATCACAGAATGGAGCAGGATACAGGATACACATTTGAAATGTTACATTTAAAATCGATGTTGCAAACTGCGTGACCAGCCATGCTCAGGTGTAGGTGTAAAGCACATGGACTGATATGTGGGAAATTAGTGGAAACTGTCGCAGACATTTAAGCGCCTACAATGCAAGTACTCCGAGATTTGGACTGTGTATTCATTGATCATTTTTTGGTATTTCTTGCATTGCGTGCGTGGTTTACTATTGTGTAAATGGATTAATTTGCGATGTGCGAAACCTGCATGGTTCTAGGATAGCGTTCAGCTTTATACAGCTTTCAATGACCCAATTAATGAGTATCAAGATGGGCTGTAGCCAACAATGAAACTGCCATAGTTTGATTTTAAATGCGTTTGGTATCCACAGAAGCAACCTGCTGAAGACCAGTGAAAAAAGTGCTTTGTCATGAATCTATTAACTTTACTCCTGTGGGATGCTGATGCTGTAGGTTGTCACACGGGGTATCAACTTGGAGGTGTTTCTTCCCGATGATTTGTTACGGCTACATAACATTAACCTGGACGTTTTAGAAAAATTGTTTTTATGAGCTGTGTATAATTTGTATGGCTGATAGCTCATAGTCGACTAATTAGCTCTTGGCCGACTAAGGTTTGTGTTAGTTGAGTCACTCAGTATTTACTGTCATAATAAGCATGTGATTTCATTGTTGTTATTATAGTCTCCCCAGGTTTCATTGTTGTTGAAACTAAAATAGATTTGCTCGCCAACGTTTACTGGCTCGCCCCGGGTGGGTGGAGTTCCCCCTCGTTGGACAAGTTTTGTCATAATGACCGCACGCCAGGAACAGCCGACATCAAGACAAAGTGGAATTTAAAGCAGCGTAGCGCTGCTGTGTGCTTGTGTATTTAAAGAATCTCAACAGCAGCTTGAAAGCCCTTTTAGAAAGATAATCGATATTTAACAGATATTCACGCTCCAAATTACAGCAATCTGATGCAAAGTGTATCCCACTAGCAGTAAACAGTAAAAAATCTGTAAAATAAATACTTAACTAAAATCTCCGGTGTGGGTATAACGCACATAGACTGAACATATTAAAACTGACTTTCCATATGTGTAAATTGGTGGAAACTATGGCCGAATCTTTTTGCTCACAAAAAAAAGCGAAACGAGAAGGCCTCAAACTCATTGATATTTGAATCGTGTATTCGATGAAATTTTTTTAGTATTTCTTGCATCCAGCGTAACTAGAATGAAATGTAGAAACAAAATATATCAATGGTTAATATTTAGCAATGAACAAAGTAACAACATTTATGACTCGTCGACTAATAGTCGGGATGGATTGCTTTTAGTCGACTACTACGATATTCTTATTCGTGGACAGCCTTAACAATTAGTGACGTGAGGGTCCAATGAGCATCGGTCCTATGTGTAGTTTGGAGTTATCAAACAAACGTTGCAATGGCAGACTCGGGCTGGTGGTCTAGGCTGCCGAACTCTGTCCATGGTCTTCATACTGACCGCTGTGTGGAGATAACCTGATGTCCTGATCTGTAGTTATAATCATTAGGTTGTAAGGAGATCAGGGCTGGAAATTAAAGGGACAAAAAATAGGCTAAAAGATGTGAGATAGTTTGAAAAACGTTTAACGTCGATGTACAATACATTCCAGGTTATATTTTGCTGCTGTGTAATGTTGTACTTGACTTTGTTTGTGTCTGGGTTCCCGCAGTTTGCTCCAGTGTGCCATGTGCTTACCTTACCCAGAATCACCACTTTTGCAGTGACTACACAGATTTTTTTAAATATCAACAATAAGATCGCCAGTAAATGACTGATCTAATAATATATATGTATATACGCATGTATACAATGAATCGCTGCCCAACTGGCCCGGTCCACAGACAGATGCTGCCTAGACAGATGGCGCATCTCCGCTAAAATGGGCTAGTGAGGCAGAGTTCACGGTTACCTCTTCAAACGTGGCTCAGTAGCTGTATGTCCATGCTAGCAAGAGCCTGAGGTTATGGCCACGCCCCCCCCCAACAGAAGCAAAAGTGCATTGTGGTTGTATTAGGTTAATGACGTGGAAATAATGTGTTTACCCTCTTACTAAATGAGTGATTTATGTCAGTAGGAATATGTAATGATTCTGAGACCCCCCCCTCAGTTGTCCTGTGAGGACGAAATGCTACAGCGTTTTCAAAAGGTGTGACGTAGTACCGTTTACAGGAATCGAGTTCAGACGTGCAAAAGTGGAATACTACACAAAATGGCAAAATAGGACCTGGCTTGCCTTGTTTTCCAGTAATCAGCGTGTAATTGTTGTAGCCTGTTTCCTTTAAGCTCATCCATTCGCCTCTGGCGAGTCGTTTACATTTCGGGCGAATCGAACTTCAGCACCACCTGTCCGTCAGGAGAGTGCAGTAAGAGCGAGTGCAACTTTTAATACTTTAAACTGCAATTTAAGGGAGTCTATTATGTATCTTCTTAAAAAGAAATTGTGCAGGGCTTCTGGGACCCCTCTGTATGCAGACCCACAAACAATCAGTTTGCTCGACTCTTGACTCAACTCACGGCACGAGTCTCAAGAGACAGCCAGTCCAATGCGCAAGGCGGAGAGCCAACTAAGAAAAATGCGGAGCAAGGACTGCTATGCGTGCGCGCGCACACACACACACACACACACACACACACACACACACACACACACACACAGCACACACACACACACACACACACACACACTTCTCTCGGTTCGATGATCCTCTTCCAGTCGCGCAGCTAATCACTAATAATTTGTTAGCTATATCGCTAGGCTAACATGTCTAAGAATAGGCTGATGAATGAAAGATTTGTTCGCGGCGGTTAGGCTATGGGTTTTAAAGGCTTGATAACAACACCCTCAATTCCCAAGCCAGCCCACCCTTCTGCCAGGGTTCCCAAACAAGGACAAAGTCTCCTCTCAATAGAGGAGAGGATACACAATGGCCACAGCAGGGCTGTTTTTCAATCCAATCAATGTGTCGGCTATATCCAAGTCTCACATTTGGATATACTTTTCTTGTTTCATTTTGGTCTACTGGCCCTCCTGGCTAGTGCCAAGAACACGTACAAAAACAAAAACCCTGCATAAGACATCACAACAGCAATTTATCTATGGATAGCATCGCAGTCCATATTGTGTGTGTGTGTGTGTGTATATATAAAAGTCTCATTTTACTTAAATACACCTACATCGACTATTATGACTATTGTCTCACAACCAGTGGCATTCTTGGCAATAAGCAAAGGAAGGTAATGGCCCCCAACACATGAGGCACAAAGCAAACGTGCTAACAGTCAATGCTTTGAATAGACCGGCATAGAAACGTTGGTGACTTCAAAAAGATTGACTTTGACTTTGATTTGTTCAGACTTCTTACTGACATGTTGTTTGAAATAGTCAACTATGATAAGATATGATGGAAGACGTGACACTAAAGCCTTAATCAATCTCCTACCACAAAAGAGCACAATGTGGAAACTCTGAGGAGAATGGCCAGATTTTTTACATGAATCCAACTCTGTTACCATTGGCATAATATAATGTGTGAATAGGCTATAGAACTGACTTACGGCCATGTACACTAGTCTGGATCAATTTGAAAACAATAATTTGAGTCTAAATGTATCGAATGTCTAAATGAAAAACTTTATTTACAACAACAAAGACGTCATTGTAGCATCCTAGCTCAGGAAAGGGAATGGCCACAACAGAGAATAGAATATGCCTAAATATACAGAGATTGTATTAAAAATATGATGGGCAACTACTACTGTATTAGCTAAGATAATATAAAATGGAAATGTAAAATTCTTACTACAATGTGACCATGTCAAAATCCCGAGATAGACACAAGGGTGACTTTTTGTTTGTACAGACGATGAAGTTGAACCGCTTTTGAGGACAAACGAGTAATAAAGTTTTCCGTAACGACGGAAAACAAACTGGGAACCGTGCATCCAACATCCTTCTGTTGGAGATGAAGAATGCTTGGGGAAGTGACAACCGTACAACAATTATTCGGGCAGCATTTTCAAAATGGCTTTCCTTGTCCATGTTTTTGAAAGTCTGTTTTCAGTGGGGGGCGGGGGAACAACAACCCTGTTTTAGTGTGGACGGAAAGCCAAAACTAAGAAGAAAAACAAACGCATGCATTTAAAAATGAATCCGTACTTGTGCGAACATGGCCTACAGTACTCAGCGTTCG
>OMNS01049620.1:0-19824 GCA_900303225.1 Laemonema laureysi | reverse complement strand
GTATTTGCATTATGTACACACACTTCTTTACTTTATTTAAAAGGTGACGTAGGTAAGATTTAAGGGTGATAGTTTCAGTGTAATTTGTTAGAAAGGCCACATCCATCTGTCAGATATTAGTGAGAGAAATTATCTGATGATCTGTATTAGACAATTACATTTTACAAACATTGACTTTATAAACACCATATTTCGTTTTGTAGTTTAATTTCTGCTGTGGTTTGTATTTTTCTCGCAGGGCGGTGTTGTTGGTGCACATTTGGGTTAAATGTTTAATTGGGAACAACTGATCTTGAATGCACTTATTATAAGTCGCTTTGGATAAAAGCGTCTGCCAAATTACTGTAATGTAATGTAATAATGTAATGTAACAAGTCACAGGTGCGGGAAGAGCACACCGTTTTTCAACCACTACATGACATCTATGCTACACCGAAAATAATTGAATAATTTGGTTTTGTTTCATTCATGAAAAGTACTAATTGTAAATGCTTTACATCACAAAAAACAATTACTACATTTTTCTTTTAAAGAAACATAGCCAGCAGGTCGGGCCTGTCTATAACCAACAGTAAGAGGTCATGGAAAACCTCTACAGAACCAACGTCAAACACCAGAATTAACATTAACATTAACATTAAAATCTAAAAAATTAAAGTCCAGCGTACCGCCGCACGGCAGCACCTCCAGCCCCAGCGGAGTGACCCGAGAGCAGCCGCGGAGGTCCAGCACGCGCAGCCTGGGGGAGCCGAACAGCAGGTCCCACAGGTCACGGTCGCTCATGAAGGAGATGGAGGTGGTGGCCATGCACAGCTCCTCCAGCAGGGGGAAGCCTAGCGCCGAGTCCGCGCCTTTCCGCACGGTCTTGTGCACCGGGATGACGTTCAGCATCCGAAATGTCTGGAAGGGGGTCAATTAATAATTATTAATTAAATTAATAAAGTTGCCTTTTTACATCACTGCTATGTTGACTGCTGGGTGACGCACACCACAGTAGCACAAGGCATACTTTACAATCCTTGTTCACTATGTACAGTGCAAACGTACAAGTACACATGTGTCAGTAAATGTACAAGTAAAACGTTGACCAACGTATTCAACCGTTACACAACAAAAACCCAAAGAATTTGATGTACGGGATGCGTGGCATTAGGGGTCGAGCCAGAGGTCGCCCCACGAGAGCACCTTCAGTTTGGGGCATCCGTGTTGTAAGGCTTGGATGCCGATGGGAAGCTGACAAAAGCCACTGTCTAGCTTTGTGTTGATCTCCAGTAACTCCAGATCTGGGCAGCATCCTCTCTAAATAAAGTATATACAATACTTTGAGAGGGTGGTACCACACACACATACACACACACACATACACACACACACACACACACACACACACATATATAACAACAGACACACACACAGACAAACACACTAGTGTGAGTAGTACGTACAGAGAGAGCTGCCAGCAGTCTGTCGTTCTTGGGCCCGTGAGTGAAGAGGAGCTGCCTGATTGTGCTGCCATTCATCTCCAACAGGTTAGCAAGACCTTCCACCTGGTACTGGAGACAACCAGCAGGTCAAACAGGTGTCAAAAGGGCCCCTATTTTACTACCAGGTGGTAGGTACTACCTCAGAGTACTGCACGTTGATGCCCTCTAGAGAGGGGCTGTGTCCGGCCAGGGCCTGGAAGGCCTTCTCCGTCACACCTGTGCAATAGGACAGCGTGAGCGAGGCCAGCAGAGGGCAGGACCGGGACACAACCTGCAATGAGTGGAACATTACAAAAAAAATTGCATTGAATCAGTGCATTTCAAAGTAAAGGCATACCATTGCACACATTTAAATATTGCATGGATACATTTCAAAATAAAAGTACACCTTTCAAAATAAAGACAATAAATGCATGTGTATCACACTATCACAGCAAAGGAATCCTGTACTGTATTCTGAAGAAATTAGACCAGTATGCCTATATGTCTGTTTGTGGATGTGTATACACATTAAAACGTTGAAAAACAAAATCACTTACTTCTACAGCGTAGTCAACATTCTTTTTCCAGTGATTAAGCGTGAATGTCCTTAGTTGGGAGAATCTACAAAACAACACAAATCGTTTTTTTAGCATATCCAGTGTAGTCATATCGACAGAACTCCCCCCATTTTAAAACCAACCCCCAACAGCTGTTACAACAGTTGCTCCTGACCTGTCCTCAGCCAGCCAGCTGAGCGTGGCCTTTATTTTCTGTTCTGTTCTGGGCAGCTGGGTCTTGCCGGGTTCGGTCCAACAATACCCGACCGACACGCGGCGCCACAGGCTGGGGCTGGCGGCTGCCACGTTCCAGAGACGACACACTCTGGCCACCCTGGAACACACACACACACACACACACACACACACAGGTACTGGGTTCGATCCCCACCTCACCTACTTCTAAACTAAGTTGTTTAACCCTTAGGAGTTGGGGTAAGATGACAAAAGTAGCAGGGAGATCTGGGTGCAGAAAGGTAAAGATTGTTCATTTGCATATACTACCCATATTGAAATTATATATATATAATATTATATAACGATATGTATCTGACTTCTGCTAAATTAGTGTCTGCAAATGACTAAATAGTACAATAGGATACTGGATGTACTAGAAGTTTTGGAGGTTGTGTGTTTTCAGCTCATATCTTAATTCTTATTTAACATGCTGTAAATTTCAGTGAAACTTTGGTTTGGATTCAAGCCTGGAATTAGACATGGATGACAGCCCATTACCTGCATAGAAAGGGTACCGCCCCATTTTGGACCACGAGCATCTGAAATATGCTGACCAGCACCTCCTCGGGAAGACTCTGACCCCATCTGTTGTCCAAGTCTTTTCCTGTGTGACCCGGGTTCTGTGTTTTGTCCACATGTTCTTGATGGATCGGCGCTGGCGGGTCAACCGTCTTTCTGTTCTTCTGCTGAGCGTTTGTTTTGGCTTTCCCCTTGACCGCCATCTTTTTCTTCTTCTTCTTTGCCCCGCCCTTCTTCCTCTTGGGGCGCCAGGCCAGGTTGTCGTGCTGGCTGGTGTTGGAGATCACCAGCAGCATGTCCTCCCCCTCCTGGACGGTGTAGCCCAGCCTCGCCGGTCGGCTGGCCTTCTTCCTTGGCTTCTTGGGCTTCTTGGGCGTGGCGCCCGTGGGCGTGCTTGACTTCCTTTTCGCCGCCGCCGCCACCTTCCTCGACCCGTCTTTCCCCCGACCCGACGACCCCGGTGTGCTGGATGATGTAGTGTCGTCAGCCCCCTGCGTGGCGTTGGTGTCACCTCCACCCACCGCTGGATCCATCTTAGATGAGCTCCCTCGTCTTGGACCTTCGACAGAAATAACAGCCACACACCGCTTCAGACAGACAGACAACACGTCATACCCATCTGAGAAGAACGGTCGAGTCTGTTGAGTGAAAAGGAAAAGGGAAAAATGTGTTGTTGTTTTTTAAATACACTCCAAAAAAATACACAAAATAAACTGTGATGAACAATGTTTCAACTTTTACCATTTACGTTTTAGTAATTTAGCAGCCGCTGTTATCCAGAATGACTTAAAGTACATTAAATACATACATGGGAGCAGGTAGGGGTCATCTTGCTCACCATCATGTTGCTATCCTGCTCCAACTTGTATTATAAATATTTTGGTTCTGGTCAATGCCATGTTTACATCAAAAACACCATATCATGTACATTGATATTGCGGAGACTGCATTGGGAAAATAACCCACTGCCAAACAAAGACGGGTCTGGCAGTAAGCTTGGATTTCCATCTGACAAATGCCAATGCTTCGTGTTCAGCCTTAACTAATAATGCTATTTTATAAATACGTGAAAAAAACATTGTTTGCATGTGAGTTTTAATCATGTTATATAGCTCATTTAGTAACATAACGTTACATTACTATGCCTCTGCAATCATCGCGTAACTACTACTAGATGTAACAGACAAGATCAACCCACCGCTATACGACTCCGTACTGAATACTTCCAGTGCGTTCTTTAGAAATAGGAACTTAATATGACATTTCCTGGGTAAATGGAGTGATTTGAGGCATGTATTGTGTTTACTGTCGTTGCAGATTTTTACGCGCAAGAACATTACGCTGCTTCCGTGGTCAATACCCGTGACGTACTTCCCCGTCTCTTGCTCATTGGCGGAGGAGTAACATATGCACCGCCCATTAGAAAAACCCAGCCAATCACAAACCAGGATAGTACCCGAGGGTTCCAAACGGGGAAGCTTTTCCATACACGCTTTAGGTGTAAAAGACCACAACATCGGTAAGAATTGAACACTAACTCTATGTAAAACACTGCAAGTATTTAGACCATAATGGTATAGGTTGCACAAAAATGCGAATACGATACTATATAGTGTATTACAACAGTAATATGAAACATTAGCCTCAACAATAGCATGCATGTAGCCCTGTTTACCCGATTGTAAACAATGGTCAACATTTTCAGGGATCCCACTCAACCCCACGCATTTGTCGCAGTCTTTGTTCTTCAATGTTTTGCTGACGATTGTAAACTTTGTCTCCTTCGGTAAGGCCGTGCGTAAAGCAATCAGCGATGGAAGAAGACCACAACTTTTCGATATCTGGAAAAACGGTGATAACTGAAGAGAACCTACGTGAGTGTGTTGGCGGGACTGCCTCTCTTTCACTGTTGTTGTTGTTGTAGTATTTTGTTAAGTTGACACAGATGTAGATTAATAGCTTTTTAATTAAATCTATTATTGGATAAAACAAAACCAAAAACACCCTAACGCTTTTAACCAAATGTCATTTTAGAAAGTAACTTTACATTTCCGTCTCTGTACTGCAACTTTTGCACAATCATTTCCCTCGGGATGAATGTGAAAATGAAAGTTTTTTTAAATCTATCTATCTATGTTTAGGTAGGTATAGGTGGCTGGGTATTGAAATCCATTCATAGCGGCAGGGGTTTACATAAGACAACCTAAGCCAATTGTTATACAATAATACAAACTAAAATTGTATGGCTGGATAATAAAAATATTATTTTCTTCAGGAGATGAAACTTTCTGGAAGCTTGTGGCAGACTTTTATGGCTCTCAGGCTGGCTTGGAGTTGGACCTTGACACGCAGCCGTGCAAAAACAGGGTTTTGATTCAAGTGGGACTCATGAGAGAGGACAACCACCTGACCTGGGGCGTGGTGGTGGAGTGGCTGCAGAAGATTCTTCCCCATCACCAATCTGCCTTTTTTCAGGGCCTGATTGAAACGGGCATCGCGACCACCTTGAGTTTAGGAGTCGAAGCGCGCCGCAGCTTCCTGGAGTCAGAGGTCAATTTTAACTTTGTTGGCCCGATATGTGACATCATCGGAGTTGAAAGAACAGCTCTTTTGGAGATGAGGGATTTCTCAGAGCAGGCCAAGTCTATCGAAGTCACCAATGGGTTGATTCTGGAGCTGTGCAATTTTGTTGACAGGGAAAATGTGGACCCGACGGTTTTAGTTACTTGGCTTAGAAACTTCCATCCACTGTTCTGCAAGGATGGGGATATTCAGAAGGCATACAAAGTCCTGAGGCCTAGAATTAAACAGTTGAAACTGAATTACCGCAATTACAAGACAAGGAGCTACAGGAGGAACACGGCCATGGAGACGCTGATTCAGAGTCCGTTTGAGCTGGTGCGCGAAGGCCGGAAGGTGAATGGAAAGAAGCACATCAAGAAGGAACAATCGCTGGCCACCGAAAAACACAACAATAAGGAACAGCATGCCAACGATGAAGCGGCTTCTGTCATGGAACGCGAAGGCGTATCTTTCTTCGACGTGGAGTCCGAGAACGGGCGTATACAAGTGAAAGTAGAGGTGATCCCTCTCAGCATCGATAGTGAGCAAGCGGTGAGCAAGTCCAAGCCTGTAGAAAAAACGACAACCATTAAAACTACAGATGATAAGAAAAAAATGCTTACTCTGTTGGACATGGCAATGAGCAATATTCAAAAACTGAAATTTGTGTATCGTGGGAAAACTGACGATTCCAAGCAACTTTCGATGGATCTTTTCAAAAACCAATACAGCTTAACGTGCAAAGAACACCCGGACATGAAAGAGTTGGAAAACAAAATCACACAAATTGCGAAAGACGCCCCCTTGGCGTCTCCGTTTGAGTTTCTACACCACAACGCGCATTTCCTCGTGGACGTTCACGCCGCGATCGAACAGGAGCTGATGCGCATGGAACGCGAGATGATGGAGTCCAGTGGGAAAAAGTTAGGCAGAGATAAAAACCCCAAGTTCGAGAGATTCGTCGCTTTCTCTGAAAGTGCCACCTCGCGCTACGTCCACATGGCCTGCGATGTGTTGAGCCCGGACGATTCCACTCAGACCAGCTACAGGAAGCACTGGGTTGAGTTCTGCGAAGAGAAGGGGAATCCGTCGAAACTCAGCGGGAACCTCTCAGACGAACTCTACTCCTATGGTTTCTTTGAAGCAGCTGCGGGCCTCATTCACCACCACGGGGAGATACCCCTCTTCTTCTCAGACCTGCTGCTGTTGGATGAAGACGACGTCTGCCCCAACATCATCCTGGAAAGCGTTAACGGCGATGCTACCGATGATGTCATACAGAGTCTTGTGTGTGCGCTGGCGGTCGTCTACTGCAAAATACTGGGCCCTTACTACCAACTTCTCAAAAGTGACGGTGAGTACGGCCTCTTCTGCCACTACATACTCTGCCTCTACCAGAAGCTCCTGGAGTGGTCCAAGAACCCTTCGACGTTCTTGGAGCCAGAGGAAGAAGTCAACGTGTTTCTGCAGGAACCGCTGCAAGAGAGAACCTTCAACCTGGTCTTCCAGTACTGCGGGAGATGGCATACAAACAGAGACCTCATCAGGAGCTGTCTAAAGAACATCTTGAAGGTGATTGCCACGGTTGTGGACAAACACCTGTTGGATTTCCTGCCGGGTGGGAAGTACTCTCAACCACTACAGGAAGCCGGGTGCACATTTTCAGCCTTGATGAGAGAATACCCCTTTAGAAACCCATACCCCATACGGGGAAAGACCCAGAAAAAGGACCGTGCACCCCATCCGTTGTCGTCAGAAAGCTCTTCGGAGGAAGATGATACCTCTGATTCATCTGATGCGGACAGTGACGAGTCAGATGGAACGGGCTCTCCTAGGGCCAAAAAAATCAAACATGACCCCGATGACGTGAGCCAACAACCACCTTTGAATATGGATAGGAAATATGTAATAGCTACAGTGGGCAGAAATGGAGGGCCTTGCAAGACTCAGCAGGACGTCGACAAGCTACTCTTGCGTTTTGAATCAAAATCCGGGGTTGAGAAAGTGGAGGCCCTGCGCTGTGAAATTCTGTACCAGAAGATGGTTCTGGACAACAACGACCCCAACCTGGAGGTCTCTTTTGATGGTCCTGTGTATGCCTCAAACATATCTACCAAACTAAAACTGTCTCTTCCTCGGGTGAAACCTGGGTACAGTTTTGTCTTGGACCCCAAGACGGCAAAATAACGTTTCCAAACGAACACAGGTGGCTAACAGTGGAAGTTCAAGTGTTGAAGAGCAGTAAAGGAGCTAATTAGATGTTTAACAATATTGGGAAAAGAACGCATAAAGGATTTGGATGTTTTGTTTAAGGTGGGAACATCAATACAATCAGTGACTTTGCATGTTAGTCAATAGAAGCTGTGTATTGACATGAGAAGGTCCACCCAAAAGATTGCAACTGTTAAGTTAGCACAGTGACAATGACTGTAACCATTTTCAATGTTCAGTGTATTGATCATGACTTTGTATGTAAATGAGTAGGCCTGTGCAATGACTGCAATATCATATGCAACTGTCATTAAAAACAACTATTTGTTGCTTCTGAACTCCTTTGAGCCTTGTGTTGGCATGATCATGTAGCTTCTATTTGAACATATTGACTATTAGAAAATTGTTCAGAAAACCACACACACATATATACATACATAGATAGATAGATATATATATGCACAAATTATTTCTCCAATGAATGTATGTTGATTGTAAAAGCATAGTATGTAATAATATTAAAATGTAGTTTCCATTCAAAACACAATTGTGGAATATCGCTTTAATTTCGCTCATGAAAGCTCTGACGGGCTACTATTTTACAACGAACCGAACGCACCTCCACGTGCTCTGTTATTGGCCCATTGTGCTAAGGGGGCGTGTGTTAACGGCGTAAGTCTATCGGTCAGTTGCTTTTCAGCCCAGCCTTCTGGTGAAACCGGTAGATCGTGTGTAGTAACCAGGTAGTAACTGTAACATTGCCCTCGCACTACAATTACCAGTGGCAAACGAAACGTTGAACGGACAATAAAAACAGCTTTAATGGCGGGGACATGGTGGCACAGTGCCGCGGTGACCCACGTCCTGATGGCGCTGTTTGCCATGGGCTCCTGGATTTCCATAAACAGTCTGTGGGTCGAGCTGCCGGTGATTGTCAATGTTATGCCCGAAGGTCAGTGTGCCAGAGTTAACTCATTGTTACAACGTTTACTATACAAGTAGTTGTGTTTGTTTGTTGCGTTCAGTGGCGATGGAGGATCGCTTGATGAAACGCGCGATGAAGTGTTCAATGTTTGCGTATCCGTGGATACCGCGAACGACGCTGTGGTCGCCGGGAAAGTTTATCATTCATCTGGAGGCAGAGGCTCCGTCTCCTTGATGTAAATACGGACTACATTGGAAAACGCACCAAACCAAGGCGAATTCATATATTGTTTTGTATTGATACCCATTTACTTACTGACTAGCGTTGTATGCTATACTATATATACTGTAATAACACTACGACTACGACTTACAAGAGGCACATACATATTTATATATATATAAATATGTATGTGCCTCTTGTAATTACTACAGTAATTAGAATATATATATATATATATATATTCTTTTTTTTACATTATGATTCTGCTGTATTACCTCAACCACCCCTCCTCGTAGGATGGAACCTGCCGGCGTACCTCTCGGTGCTGATTGCGCTCGGTAACCTGGGGCCCATCGCGGTCACGGTGACCCACCACTGCGCCCCGGGGCGCCTGAACGAGCGTCTCGTCATCCACGGCATCCAGGCGCTGGCGGTGGTGGCGTCCGCCCTGCTGGCCGTCTTCTGGTCGCACACTGTGAGCGTGGGCGGCGGGGAGCGTTCCCTGCCCTTCCTGCTGTTGACCTTCCTGCTGGCACTGGTGTGCTGCACTTCCAACGTCACCTTCCTGCCCTTCACCTACAGCTACCCCCCGCAGTACATCCGCACCTTCTTCATCGGCCAGGGTCTCAGCGCCCTGTTCCCCTGCGTGGTGGCTCTGGTGCAGGGCATCGGCAAGGTGGAGTGCACAGAGTCGGTCAACGGCACCGTGCTGCCCGAGTACCAAGAGGAGAGCTTCCCCGCGCAGAACTTCTTCTGGTTCCTGTGCGTCATGCTCTGCGTCTCGGCGCTCTCCTTCCTGGCTCTGACGTGGCGGCAGAAGGCCTCGTCGTCACGGCAACTGCAGAGCGAGCTCGCCACCGGCGAGGCGGCGGCGGCGGCGGGGGGGAAGGACGACGGCGAGGAGACCCACGCGCTCCACAACGGCGGGCCGCTGGTGACCGACGACCAGACCGCCGTGGAGGAGCAGCTGGCCACGCACACATTTTGGACGCCACGCAACGTGTACCTGCTGGCGCTGCTCGCCGTCTCCAACGCGCTCACCAACGGCGTGCTGCCGTCCGTCCAGAGCTTCTCCTGTCTGCCCTACGGCACCATGACCTTTCACCTCTCTGTCATCCTCGGCAACATCGCCAACCCGCTGGCCTGCTTCCTGGCCATGTTTATTCTCTTCAGGTGAGAGAAAGAGGGCCAATGCTCTGGGTCTTCATCCATACAATCTATTCATACTTCACATACAGAGGCCTTTGACCATTTTTGCCACTATATACTTTCTGTATATTGACATTAATGTTAATGTTATCAATAATCCTTCACCTATTGTTCCAGTTTGATTTCATGAGAACAATGCAAGTCGTCAACACATTTTTCGGACTTATCTGACCAGTTTCGTCCGTGGTCTCCTCTCAGGTCCTCTGCAGGTCTGGGCTTCATGTCTCTAGTCGGAGGTGTGTTTGCAGCGTATCTCATGGCGTTGGCGGCCCTCAGCCCGTGTCCTCCTCTCCTGGGACACCCTGCAGGCGTTGGACTAGTGGTGAGTAGGGATGGGCATTGTTAAGATTGGAATGTGCTTTCACGGTGGAGAGATAAGCCGACCAGTTGGTTCGGTCCACTGGGTAGGCTGATCTCTCCATCATACATCTGGGTGGACATCCCCATTTGTGATGTCGCAATTTTACAATGACGATTTTTAAAACAGCTCGTGTCTAGACTTGAATTGTTCCGTGTCACTTTGGATAAAAGTGCCTCTAAATGTGTTTAAAATGAACACTAGGGGCTCTTCCTTGCTTTAAGAAAAACTAAAGATTGCTTCACTAGCGCTAACCCGCGTAGTAAACACCATGGGTTTCGTGGAATGGAAGGGATTTGTCCAATGTGGGATAAAATGGCAAATTGTAAATGGACAAAACAATGTAAATCTGAGTGTTTACATTTGATGAAAGAAACGTACTTACAGTGACTTCAGATACATGTCATGAAGGAGCAGGTAGGGCCCCGTGTTACGGCCAAGGGTCATAGCACCTGGACGTCGGAGAGGACCAAACCCTTGGTTCTTCATCAGCCACCATGCGTTGAAACACATGCACGTCGTTTCTCCCGTACAGATCACCTCCTGGATCGTCTTCACGGGGCTCTTCTCCTACCTGAAGGTGGCCATCGGCACGCTGCTCCACGAGGCCGGCCACGCCGCGCTGCTCTGGTGTGGCATCTCCATCCAGGCCGGCTCCCTCGTGGGAGCCCTCCTCATGTTCCCCCTGGTCAGCGTCTACCACGTGTTCTCCAAGGCCCAGGAGTGTGTGGATAACTGCAGCTAGTGCTAATATCTGATATCAATTTGATTGTTTTTTTTTTTTTTTTTTTAGATCGTCCTCCATACTCACTGGAGGTGATTCTTATTTTATGCGCTTCTCCTGGGAGAAGATACCACAAGCCTTATGATTATTGCCGACTGTGCCACACATGGACAGACGCTCGGCCTTTAGTGGGGAAGATGGAAGTTGCTGGAAGGGACGCAGTAGGCCTTTATTTATTGGATAATGGGAGCATTGAGCTGCTGTCCACCCCCATGGTGGACAGCAGCACGGGGCAGCATGGGGTAGAAGAGGCCTTTTGAGGCAGGGATACCACAAGGGGCCAAGTGTGGTGTGTTTTATGAATCATTTCTTCTGTCTAGTTGGTTTACAAACGGCCACCCTTGGGAGGATCATGTGAACAGGTTGATGCACTCAGGATCACACAAGCAACTACTTCTTCGCAAAGGAAGACAGAAAAACAACATCCTCCCCCCTTCTCATGCAAGGGGGGAGTGGATGCAACGTGGATGGTTCTTAACAACTAACCATCCGAATGGTTGCCTACCTCTAGAATGAATCGCCATTCCATGCACTGACCATTAGTTCTCATGTTTGATTTCCAGGATGTCGTCTAATGTGTCATAATACCGTGAACAATACTGATTTAATGCCAAATAACGTTTTGGGCCATTCCAAGAATACAGGGAGATTGTTTTGGCCGATTAATTCGATTTTACTGACTACTAGTTACTTGGTTATTATTATAAAAATGATTATAAGCAGTAATTTAACAATAACTTGAACTTGACAAAAACGGGTAAAGTACAACTTCACCCAAGAATGAACTTGGAGCAGCTAATTACTACGTGACATAAAATTAGCTTAGCAACTGTGCTGAGCTACCAGCTACAAGCTAGTAATTGTTCAGCAGCAAATACTGAATACATTATTCTAATATTTCCACAAATAGGAAATAGTATGTAATTCCAAAAATTAAGTAACAGGTTCATTCAAAGCCTGACAAATGTTGTCAGTAACCAGCTCTTGGGATCTTTGGTGAACAAGGAATTGTTTGGTGAATAGGAGTTGAAAGTGGACCTCCACAAATGTAGGCTAAATCTTTTGATATGATCTACTTTCATGATTAACGTCGTAAACATGCTGCTACAGAGTTGATAAACCGATTGTCACGCAACGTCGGTTTGACTTCCTATGGAATTCATGTTTTGCTTGGAAAATACTTTGAAGAGTTTGTGATTCACCGTGTAATCATTGATTGTTGGTGAAATCGCCTGTGTCATATTTTTGTTCTTTGCTGCAGTGTTTTTAGTTTTCATTTACTGTGCAACTGATTAATTATTGGTGAAATCGTCTGCCAGTTGTCAGTTGGTTGTCACACTTTCAGCAGCGCGTCGACTCCGTCATGAAGGTGCGTTCTGAAGAACAATAAAAGGCCGCTGTTGAGGCTATATTCCAAAAGCTGAGTAGACAGTTTGAAGAGCTTGTATCTGGAATACGAATGGGGGTGGGCTGTACAAAGGTAGTAGCAAACATACTGTCATTAAGTTATGTTAGCTACCAAGCGATCTACATTCCTTCCCTCACTGGGGACTATTAACGTTTGTTAATAATGCGGTGTCTGACTGGGCAGGGTTGGGAGTTTTTCGTTTTTTATCTGTTGGGTCAGCTGTCAACAGAGGGTCTTCTGTTTGACCAAAACATTTGTTTTTATCTCGGCTTTGCCAAACGACACTATGAATACATTTAGTATTTGATGTTAAGATTCCAAACGAATGTTTGGAAGGTAGTCTCTTTACTACATCAGGATTTGTTTTTGCCAACGTTTTTCATGATATGATTTATTGTCAATTGCACATGGTTTTGAAACCCATTTTCTGTCAGTTCTATGGTACTGCACTGAATTACTTGTCTTTGTTCTTTGAGAACAAATGCTACACCTCATCACTCTACAATGTTTTTACGCTCTGAGATACACTGGCTATATATATATACTACATACTGTCTGAAGCGTCATCCATTTCATTTGCTGTTAAAATTAAACGCATCATGGACTCATGCACCATTTCAACGTGTGTTTTATTTCCTTAATACTGTAGGCTACTGCCATCATGTGGTTTGTTTTAGATTCCTGTTCACCAAATCAAACTGATTCGATTCGATTCTATTTCTGTTAACTGTTTCCAATATGTGATTTTTAAGAGTTATATTTATTATTATGTTTTGGAATGGCTAAAGCTCACTATTTTGGTTTCATGTCATTAACCTGCATTTAGCGCTCGATTTCATCTAAGTTTGACACCTTTTTCTGAAAATGGACATCGATTTTAGACTAGGTATTGTCAACAAACTATGTCCTTATATGGTATGAGTTTCAGCTCAATCTTACTTGTTTTTAGGCAATTTACTCAAGTCAAGCTGTTAAACGCAGCCAACAATATATATTTTTTAAATATTTTATATTTAAAAAGTTAATTATATATAAACTTTTTTGGAAATAAAATGCAAAATAAAAAATGGCCTATATCCCTTGTGAATGAATCACATTCAAATGCATACTTTGTCAAATAGCCCACAACAAAAACCTATACATCCACAAACACCTTCAATTTATATCCAGTAAGCACATTACATAACTCCCCATACATTAACTCCCCACTCCCATGACCTGCCTGGGGAGGGGGTCCAGAAAACCTCCAGGTCCTACAAACTGTTGACTAATCCAAGAGTCTTTTTTTTTCTCCATGTACCAAAAACAAAGGAAGTGGTTAGGAATCCCGACATGTGATGCGTGCGACTCTCTCTGGTGGTGGACGGTATGGGGCGGAGGGGCTACCCTTCAGCAGAACCTATGTCATAATTGGTTGAACATGGACCCCCTCCCTCACCCGTTATAAGCCCTTGGCTCAGTCCTCCGCTGGAGTGTTTTTAGATGCTGGTTTGCTGAGCGTCTGGCGAGTCACGGTGAGTGTTTGTCTGACAAGAGATGCTGTCCCCCACCCCGTTTCTGTAGTTATTAATGTCGAGAAAATGTGTTCCGAAGTTGTAAAAGTTGTTTGTTTTTTTTCCCGTCCAAGTTTAAATGGTGCGAGTGTTTCTATGGAAGCTGAAAGAGGCCGCGTTGCAATGTGTTGATCCTTTAATACGATTATTTAGACTGTTTATTCGATTTTAATTTATGATTTGATTTGAACATTTGAAACTTTAAACTGACATTTTTGTGTGAGAGCCCTAAATGTCCGTTGTACAAAAAAACCTTTATATATTGTTTTAATTTAGTTGTTTGTTTTTTTGCACTTTGTCAAGATGCGCATGCTTTGATTCCTGAGCTGTGACGTAATATGTTATCAAAGGCTCTCACAGCATGAGTTCCTTGATTTTCCACAAACAATGCCTGCTCAGATGTGTTCTCAGGTTATATAACAACGGTGTACATTACCACGGCGCAGCAGGTGGCCATGCTTTCCTTGCTTGGCTTTTGTAATGTTTTCAAGTCATCTTTTGACTTCAATTGGCGTTCAAATATTGGATTTGTGATTAAGGACATTTCAGGACATGGCGTTGCAAGGAAACCGATGCAAATCCCTCGGTTATTGGTCAGTTGGAACAGTGGTCGGCTCATGACGTGACCACCGCTGTTGAGAAAACAACACGTTCACGTGCTGTAGGGAGTCTACTTGACAGCACATGCAAATCAATAATTTAGGAAAGAGGATATACGCTTTTATACCATTTTGTTGCTTACACATTAACCAAAGTTCAGCAGTAAGTCACATTTGAAGAAATTAATATGTAGGTTGACCTTGTCTTTTACTTCAGGTTGTCAGTGTTTATTTAATTCAAAAGCCATACGTATATTCTTTATGATGTACACACAAATCAGGTTAGTACTTAAACAAGGGGAAAAACAGTACTTTTTGATTCAAGCTTTAAATGATTATTGCCAATTATTGAAAATATGCAGTTTCACTTTTAAGCTAATGTACAAGCAAGTAAATGACAGACTCGGGCTGTTTCTCAATACAAAATTCGCCAAGTATGGACCTGCATTCTTGGCAATTCCGAACTTGGGAGTTTCGGATTTTGGAGGATAAGACTTGCAAGCTTGCGAGTCCGCAAGTACACACAAGTATGTATATTGAGAGGTTGTGAGGTTGCATTTCTCACATTATATAAAATATAAATAGCACTTCCTCAACACAATCCTTGCGGTGTCCTGCGGTAACATGGACACACATGCATTGTATTATGCAGGACGGTCAAGAGGTTAGGGTGTGGAAAGGCACTGGATTCAATCCCCAGTGTCTGCAGTGTACCTGTAGGCATCCATGAGCAAGATGCCCTCACCTCCACCTGCATGTCTTCACTGTCGCTTTGGATAAAAGTGTTGGCTAAATACTTTCCTCCCTTTTTTTTTTTTTTTAGAAAGTTGACCTCTACCTCCAGCATGTCCCTGTTCACCCACCTGCTGGCTTGCCTGCTGGGCATGGGCTCCTGGGTTTCCATCAACGGCTTGTGGGTGGAGCTGCCCCTGCTGGTGCCCCAGATCCCAGAGGGCTGGTACCTGCCCTCCTACCTGTCCGTCCTCATCCAGATGGCCAACGTGGGGCCCCTCTTCGTCACCCTCATGCATCGCTTCCAGCCGGGGAAGCTCGACGAGACAGCCGTCATCTACCTCATCATCGGCGTGGGCACACTCGCCAGCTTCCTGCTGGCCTTCTTCTGGAGGGAGACGACGGTGGTGGCGGGGGCCCCTTACAGCGTGGCTCTCCTGGTGCTCACATTCTTCCTGTCCACCGTCGACTGCACGTCCTCCGTCACCTTCCTGCCCTTCATGATGCGCCTCAAGCGGCAGTACCTCACCACCTACTATATCGGCGAGGGCCTGAGCGGCCTGCTGCCAGCGCTGGTTGCCCTGGTCCAGGGGGTGGGGGTGGTGGACTGCGTCAACGGCACCACAGCCACGGGGACCCCGAACCGGACGGCGGCGACCTACGAGCTGGAGGCGCGGTACCAGCCGGCCAACTTCTCTGTGGAGGCCTTCTTCTACTTCCTGAGCGCCATGATGCTGGTGTGCCTGGTGGCGTTCCTGCTGCTCAACCACCACCCGGCCGTGGCCCGGGAGCGCCAGAGTGGCGAGTACACCAATGGCATCCAGGCGCCCCGCGGGGTCAAGACGCACGCTTCCGAGCAGGGCGCCGTGAGGGTGGATCCGTTCACGGTGGTCAACGCCAAGCCCAGGAGCGGCTTCGGCACGGGGACCTACAGCTGGATGCAGGTGCTCTACATCTTTGGCATCCTGGCGTGGGTCAACGCCCTGACCAATGTGGTGGTGCCGTCAGTACAGTCCTACTCATGCCTGCCCTATGGGAACAGAGCCTACCACCTCTCGGCCGCCATGGCAGCTGTGTCCAACCCACTGGTCTGTTTCATTGCCGTCTTCCTCCCAATAAGGTACAGTCAGAGCGGATTGTGTTTTTGCACGATAGATTACCCTACCAGCCTACCTATTACTGCCTACTACTGGTAGGCTGATTCATCCATCATACCTCTGGATGGATTCCCACATGTGGTGGATTTTGAAATGGCTTATGATGGCTAAACGACAAATCACACCTGGTGGTAACGTAAAAAAAACAATTACAGCATTGAATTAATTAATCTGAGGACAAAAACAGCCGACACAAACGATCAAATGTATGTTTGTTTGTTTGTTTTTTGCCCGCATAGATCGCTGCTGTTGATGGGGGTGCTAACAGTGGTGGGCACCGGTGTTGCAGCGTACATCGTGAGCATGGCGGCACTGAGTCCCTGTCCGCTGTTAGTCCACGACACCTCGGGAGCTCTGCTCATCGTGAGTTCAACGTTATTTCACCCTTCAAATACTTTGTTACTTTGCTTTCAACCAGCCGAGTAATCGTTCAAACCATCTCAAAATCTATCCACTGGTGACATCACAAGTGGGAGTGTCCACCCAGGTGTATGATGGAACAGGTGACCTCCCTGATGGACTGTACCAACTGGGAGGCTGGATCTGTTCAACATATATCTGGGTGGACTCTCTCAGATTGAAATGGCTCGATGTAATGACTAATCAGCCTCATACCTGGTGAAATAGGGGCCCTTTAATTCTGTACCAAGGTTTTTATTATTTACAATTTTGCAAAGATATATGAATATAAATAATAAATATATGAAGACGATATATACTGTAATATATATTCCAAATATTAAAATATATCAATATTAGCTATTGAAATAAATTTTATTAAAATATTGAGCTCCAAAATAACACACTAGGTAACGATGCACACCTGAAATCTAAATGGAAAAACTCGGAACAAACTTTTAAATTGTGCCGTGTAGATTGAATGAGTGAAAACTCAGCAACCGGACTGCATATTTCAGAAACAGATTTTGGTGGATTGTTAAGGTGAAATCAGTGAAAGTTTATGCTTCATACAACAGAACCATACTGCTCACGCTCAAACTCCATTGGCTCACAGAACTCAGGAGGGGGGGTCTGCATTTGGACCCTTCACAATCGCCCATATTTCATTACCTTCACATTTTCTTCCTATACTGTTGTATAGGAATGTGTGCATAGCCTGTGTGCATAAGCCTGCTATTATAGCCATAATTGTCGTCTCTTTTGAATTGACATATGCAATGAAACTCACCCATCGTGTATCTTGTTCGACAGGTGTTTGCCTGGATTGCTTTTGTTCTCACTCTATCCTATGTTAAAGTCATCATTGGGGTGATCCTGCGCGACGAGGGACACAGCGCCCTCGTGTGGTGCGGCGCTGTAGTGCAGTTGGGCTCCTTGTTAGGGGCCGTCACAATGTTTCCGTTAGTGAGCGTGTATAGCTACTTTTCATCTGGGGACCCATGCAATATAAAATGCCCATGAATCAAGATATTTATTTGGGAAAACACTACCAACATAAATGGAAACCACACATAAAGAGGGACAGAGTCTGAATGAAACAGTAGCCAACAATTTATCATAGGTTCGGGTTGCACACAACGGAGAGTACAGGCTTATACAATTACAAAACCCTACAAGAGACAGCTTCCACACCTGCCAGTGTCATTGTAAATGGACAAGAATATTGTAAATAGAAATGTAAAAGTGAATGGAAATAAATGTGCTTTAACTTTTGAATAGTATTGACTTAATTCCGACAACACACGTTTCACTGTGGTCTATACACCCCTCCACAGGGGTGCAAAGTAACGAAAGAACTGTGACTGTAATTAAGTAGCGTTTTTGTGTAGGACTAATTACACCGTTTTTTGTATTTTATCTGTAGGCCTATTTTTTGAGTGAAATAATCTACTTCGCTACATTTAAGGCATTCCTTACACATGTGAGGAAAAATAATAAATGCAAGGGAATATTTTATCTTTTATCTACGCCCACCGGCAACACTCAACAGGCCAATCAAATAAAATCCCAGGTCTCCACTGATTTCAACGGATTGTTACGGTTAGTCAGTCAGTTATCAATGATTCATGAAGCAAGAACCAGGCGACGTCAGTAAGTAAACGTGAAAAGACAATGAAAAGACAAACACCTTAGTTTGTCGGTCTTTGACATGAAAACAGCTGTCCTGTAGTTGACAGGTAAAACAATGGATGCACAATACTAGCAACAGATGTGACAAATATAGAGACAGGACCAATTATGCAACCAGTCCTTCTAAAGGCGAACCGATTCAGTACAAACACCGGTAAGTAACACAGCAACGCCGTGAGCGATATTGCGCGCACCGTTTCAAAAGCGCGCTTTTTGGCAGGATGCAACTTATCGGTTGCGGGCCCCGAGTTTCTGAGCGCCTTCACGATACTGCAGTTGGACCATATCATGGTAATAGTCATCGTGAACAATCCGATGGACACCACAATGTCCACTGAATGTGTCCATGGCGTATTGAGCTGTTCCTGAAAGGCTTTAATTGTGGCAGAAGGCAGGGTCACGAGCCACACGGACAGCGCACACGCCTCCCTACACCTGTACGTCCTCAGCAGTGGGTAGAAGGTGGGGTGGATCACAGCGACGTACCGCTCCAAACAGATGAAGGACAACGTCATGGGCCCTCCTATGAGCACATACGCAAATAAAAAGCGGGAAATGTCGAACCATTCTTTCAGGCGGCAAAACAGGGCGATTATGTGTACAGCGGTCACCAGGTACTGAAGGCTGTGAAACAACGACAAATTGATATTGAGGACGTCGGACTTCTTGGAGCGAAAGGCGGTCCACAGCAGTTTTACCATCACCGGTTGTCCCACGAGAACCGTGAAAAAGTCGGTCATGGTGACAATGATGTCAGAAGACTTGCTGTCACACGCGCGAGTTGTGTTAGTGTCATTGTAGCCTCGACCAGCCATGTCCTCGAACTCCAGGTAGTAGCGGGGCTGAAAATATTAGAAACCATGGTCATAACTCCCATCATGACCAACATTATCCATACGTTAGGGTTTTACATCAATGCTTACCATGTCTCGGTGGCTGACGCTCTCGGCAGGTTGTCCTGCGCTCCGGTCCTATGACTTTATACCAGGTTGATGACGCCTCATTTATTTACCTATAGGCCGAGTGTTTGTGGGACAGGCAAACCACGCCGAGCTAATAAAACTAATGGTTAAACTAAAAGTGTGATTTACATCCTGTGAAGCGTGTCTCGGAACAATAAAGCAGACCTGTCCAAACAACAGGTGTTTAGTCAAATAGGCCGAGATGACAGTGGAATGGTGAGAGAGAGAGAGAGACCTGATTGAGAGAGAGAGACCTTATTGTGAACCGTTTA
>OMNS01049601.1:0-13461 GCA_900303225.1 Laemonema laureysi | reverse complement strand
TGCCAATCTGCCATTTGGCATTATACCCATCGCCCAATTCAAACATTGAAAACTGTTATAAAGTCTTGATTTAAAGCTGCAATCTTTGCTCCGCCCCACTTTGTTTTGATTAAATTGTGTTGTGATTGAGTCTCGTGGTTCTCATGCATTCGTTTGACTGCTGGCCATTGCTATAGAGTCGAGTGTATGAGAACCATGTGACTCAACCAAAGCAAAGTGGAGCAAACCAAAGCTGCTGATTGCAGCTTTAAAGCTATGTGGTCACACATAGCTTTAAAGCCTTCTAGATGGCTATAATATACCTTTCTGCTTCGAATAGAAATTATCTTTGAACCGAGCCATGAAGTGAGTGGCTTTCTATTCTCGCCTTGTCAAAACTGTGACTCTTGTTTGAAGCCTTTGATACTACTTGAGACTCATTTTTGTTTCATGTGTTTCAAGCTTTTCATCTTGTGTTATCCTGTCCAGCCTTTTCTGTCACTCTTTCTTTGTCGAAGCATAACATACACGCACACGCACACGCAGTCTAAGACAACTGCTAGTTTTCTTCTGGAGATTGTCGGTGTGGGTTTGGGTGCGGTGTGGGTGATCAGTGGGACCTCTGCACAGATCTTTGTTGTGATGGTGAACTGCTGCTCAAGGTTTCATGGTGATGATGCATGAGGAAGTGTGTGTGTGTGTGTGTTTCTTTGTGTGGATTTGTCCCGGTCAACTTTAAATGTGATATTGCATGCTCAGAGGAAACCCCGTTGTCACGCACACACACACAATGCCGAGCAGCTTGTCGGAATATTCACATCCGGTGAGTGTCGTCATGGTTACCCTATACTCACGCAGCCAATCATATCGAAGCAAATTAAGTGCTATGTATTGACTTTCACTGTCGTCTTAAAAAGTTGTGTGTGAGAGTGTCGTGGAGTCAGCATGAGACCGTCTTGTGCCACAGGAGGAATGCAGTAAATGTAAGATCATATTTTTCTGTTTCTGGTACTTTTTTCATTTAAGCTGACTTGGACAATAGATGAGATGAAGCAGCAGTCTGATTTCGCAGAGAGAATACAACTCCTATAGTTGTACTTTAATAATACAAAGATTATGACTGTTGCTTGCTGACTAATGTCTGTCCATGATGTAGTTGTGTCCATACATATAGACTCTTAAATTATTTGAAGGCCATAGTATTAACAGATGTTTGCTTTGTAGTTATTTTCAATTATGTGGATCATGCTGTGACCTGTTTTTTGTTTTATTTTAATGTACTTTTTAACATGCAGGTACAAACAGAAACAATGCACTGTTTTTTTTTAAATCTGTTACATTTTTTTTATTTGTTAAATGTTCTGTCACAAAGGGCAGTGAAATGTGTAAATGCTGCCTTTGAGCAAGAATCAATGTAGGCCATTTGTTTCAGTAAAAACAGTGGTGTTTATAATTCCAAAGGTGTGACCAATCATACGCTACCTTTCCTTTCAAATCTAAACTTATGTTATGTCCTTTCTCCTTGCTACTGACAAACCAGACAAATTATGGTTTTTTTTTAGGAAATGTTTGTCACTGCGAACACAACGGAAAAAATACTTTTTGAATGCTGTCTAACAGTGCCATTGACCCCCTCCCCTTTACATTCCAACATTATCAGTACATTATTCAAGTCCTTCCTATTCCATAAACACTTTGTTGGAATGCACTTTTAACTTGAAGTTTGTTACCTAGGGTTACCTATAATTGAAGTACTTCAATACCACATTATAGACCAAAATAATTATTAATTGTAGGTATTTTTCATGTATTTGCTCCCCACAAATGTATTTGTGTTTACTTCTAGTATACGGCTGTATTACGTAGTTATGACACATGCCTGCACTGGGCATTAAACTATTTCATCCAATTACATTGCTCTGTAGTCAACTGTAACTCATAGCACGGTGTTTGACAGTTAGCTTTTGGTTTTAGACAGATTAAAATATCAAGGTGAAAAGGTGAAGCTCTACCTTAGCCACCGTGACACACCCTCCTACTTTTTGAAAAAGCTATGTCCCGCCCCAACCTCCGGTTTTATGCAGACACCTCACGAAATGCCATCTGACCTCTGTTGTGTAGCGCCTTCATCCTTTTTGTATTATCTTTTTCTGGGGGGGGGGGGGGTTATGTTATAAAATCAACAGTTGTCACCTGGGTTGTCTCGGTACTGCAAATGAGATGAATGTAATCTGAAAAAGCCATATCACATTGTGCTTAATGTCTCCACTCGGTGTCCTTATGTTGACACATACTTTTTTGGGCGTATTCAACGTGTGAAACCAGTTTGTGTCTTTGTAGATGTAGGCCCTCTTTGGATTTGACCAGTGTTTTTATTATTATTTTCTTGGAAGCCATTCTGTATATTTATGGGCACATTCGTGTAGTGTTGGTATTTGTTCGTCCCATTCAATTATTTATATCGAGATGGTTTGTGTTGATGCCCGGTTAGCATCCTAGTTGAGCATATCCACTTAGTAGACACCCGATGGATCTCATTGTGATACTACACTGCAAGACCAACTTCAGATCGCTATTAAAGATCAACTGGTCTGCTGTACTTGTCTCCCTGTGTGGCCTTCTTGAGTGGCGACGTAAATGATTGTGTTCATCACAAAGTGGGAATGCTGCGCCCTATGAGGGAGGAGGGAACACAGAGGGAAATGCATGTCTTGATGTCAGAATTGCACAGATGTAGTGATTTTGAGAGATGACCTCACATTTCTTGCCTGCAACAACTGCAGATACTTTGCGTTTCATAATCATTACATTTTCATCAGAACCCAAGGCGCTTCAATCCATTTGCGCTTAGAATGAGCCTGTTTCCTCATTCCATATCTTGATATTAAAGAAATAATTCAGTGTGGCTATGAAACAAACTAATGTGATGGGTAAATTGTGGAAACAGATCCATAAATGTAATATGACAATGAAACTACTGTACCATTGCAAAAGGCAACTACTAAATAAAAAAATATTCATATTTTGTATTCATCCATATTTTCAACAACACATCTGAAATCAGCACTGTCCTGCAATACACAAGTCTCATAATGTGATAATAAGCATTTTTATTTAAAATTGTTACAAGGATAATGAAAAAAACAAAACAGCAATCATTTACCCACCCACTCTCCTAAAATGAAATAAAAAATGCACTTGTGACCCTCACAGTGTATGCTTAAGTGGAATGACATGCCTGGTCCAAAAGCAAACTTTACATCTATCTGGACAGAATTTCCCCATTGGCTTTTGTAAATTTGAAAGCCGTTGTCTGTCATAACCAACAAAAAACCTAAATTAGTCATCCAAAACTAAAACCCAGTTAAAGGGCCCCTATTTTACCACCAGGTGATGATTAGCCATTACAAGCAGTTTCAAAATTGTCATGTGACTAAAATTGCCATTGTGACACCACAAGCGAGAGTGTCCACCCAGATGTATGATGGATAGATGAGACTACCAGTTGGTATAATCCACTGGGTCGGCTGGTAGACTGATCTACTGGTCATACATCTGGGTGGACACTCCCAGATGCATGACCTTGATGATGTCACAAGGACAATTTTAGTCGCATGACAATTTTGAACCGGCTTATAATGGCTAATCACATTCACACCTGGTGGTAAAACAGAAGACCTTTAAATATATCCAATCAGCTATGGGGTACTGAAAGATGGGGTAAACCGCTTGTATCCAAATCCACCACAAATGTCCAACTCGATGCCATCATTAGATTGGTTGGGTTAATAGTGAAGTCTATGGGGTTGTTCTTGAACCAGGCCACTTGACACAAACGTCAGCTTGCTCCAGCATTGTAGAGCACACAGGAGGGAGATGGATGAGCCCTGATGTCCCACAGATGAAAACAAAACAAGAAGGCGTCCAACTTAGCCAGAGCATCCTCTGCAGCCACAGTGAGTGCACTCTATGATTCTCCCCTGTAAAAGAGCACAGAACAAACATCCGAGAGAGGTTAAGCTTATGTTCTCATTTCATATACAATATTGCTAATTATAATGCTCATAAAGACATTTACTAGCTTAAAAAGTATCATAAAGATGCCATGGGTCGTAACCATGGGGATAACACCTCCCTATAACACTTTTGTTTTTTATTTCATAGTGTTCGAATTCATGCTGAAACAGGCTTACACTTTTTCACAATTTTCCATTTTCTCGAGTAGTATGTTAATGTCATTTTCAAGATGAGGAATTGCAACATGATTGCAAGAGCACCTCCTGCTGTAGTTCTGGCATAAATCTAAATTTAAAAGTAGGATGAACACAAGACTTACAACTTCCAGTTTGCTCTTGGGGACTCTGCAGATACAGTTAGTTCCAAAGTTTGTGTCTCGTGTCTGGATGCAGCGCAAGCAGCACAGGTTCTCATAGCCCTGTTTCTTCCATTTGGCAATCAGATTCTTGTCTGCATAGCCCTCTTTTATACAGTATTCATACAGCTCTGGAAGGACACAGGGAAAAACAATTTTGCGTTAGAATTGCGTTCCATGTTTAATGACTAAAGTACAAATTTGACTTTAAAGCCCAGCAATTGCCTCATACGTAATATTGGTGCATATGTACAGAGTTACTCGTGTTAAGAAAGAAAAAAAGCAAGCACTGTCTCACCCCTGCTGATGGCCTTTCGCTTGTAGAAGAGGTCGAAGATGTATCGGCTCCGCTGATGATGAAGCCTGAAAATCGGCCACAAGGATTCCACCTTTCGCTTACCCTCGTGTGGTTCCGTTTCAGCTAAAAGAGAAATCAAATTAAACATAGAAACTTAGCTTTTGCAACCGCAGCGTCAAAAAGTGACTTTCCGCAATTGTAAATTATGTCTTCTAAGTATACGCTTATGTGAAGTTATCATATTTACGATTGTAGACATTAGCTAAAGAGCAACAAGCTAGCGGCTATACTCGGTGGTACGGGGGCAATGCAATAATGATTAAAGACTAATATAATTATGGACTTTGGGAAAGGAACATCAGGCAATTTCCAATTGTAGGCATACACAGAATAGTTCGTAGACAAAGCAAATCCCCTCTGCGAAGGACAATATTAACGCCGTAATCGAGATTGTAGGCCGCCTCACCATTAACAATAAGAAATAACAAGCAGCTTTCTAACCTTCTCTCATTTTCTGATCCAACTCGTCCAAAGTAGGCTCAATTAGCTCCCAGCCATCTGGAGGAGGTTTTCTACTTCTCTTTACTTTAGGCATTGCTCTAAAACTTAAAAAGTAATATTTAAAAAGATCCTGGCGTTTCTTCGTTGCTTTTGTAAACCTGGAACCAGCAATTATACGTCACTTGGGGTCCTTCCTTAGCATTGTCCCTTGAAAGGCGCATCATTGTCTTAATAAACAATATGCATTGGCATAATTATGTCATAGAAATAATTGAGAACCGTTTAAAGTTATTTCACAATATATGACTTTAACTGTAAAAAAAATATCGTTATTAAATAATCAAATAAAAATAGTTGTCTTGCTCGTGGGCTTGCGTATTGCATCAGGTTAGTGATCTATACAACTGCCTGTTGAGAAATTACAAAATCTGTCACTCTGATATTTGCAGTTCAAGTAATGTATGATAGTTCCAATAATTTCATTGAAAGTTATGCATTCATTGATTTGAAACGCGTACATTTGTTTTCATGAAGCTACCTTAGTAAACAGTATGCCAAACATGTCTTAAAGGCGTATAATTGGCCTACCCAAAATTGTACCGTGAGAAGATCATCACTACTTTCTGTTTTTAGCCATCTGTCAATAAGGCTGACACTTCATTTCTAGGTTTTTGTTAGTATTTACTTACTGAGATATATATTTCCAGACGTTATTTAGCAAAATGCCAAAAGGAGGTAAGACACACAATGTAAAATACAACACCCAATGTAACTGATGTTGTTATATTTGAAGAGAAGAGAACCTGTTTTTATTTTGCTAACGTAATTCACCACAGTATGTCATGCTTTCTAAAACTGTCTGAGGTGGCTTTCACAGCATGTGTCCTAAAGTACTTAAAAAGTTTCGTTCAGCATAATGTTTGTTTGTGATCTTATATATTGCCATATGCCAGTTATGTTATATATTGTCATATGCCAGTTATGTTATATATGTCACATGCCAGTTATGTTATATATTGTCATATGCCAGTTCTATATTGTCATATGACATATGTGTGTTGTTATATGTATATATATATTTTTGCCCATGTTGTAGCTAAGAAAGGGGGGCATAAGGGGCGTATGCGGACATACACTAGTCCTGAAGAGATAGATGCACAGATGAAAGAAGAGAAGGAAAGGAAACAGGTTCGTTGAGTGTGTTAATACATGTAGATGCTTCCAGTTGCTAGCAAGGTGCTGTGTAGTGTCTCATTAGACAGTTTGTTTGTGTGCCATCTGACCAACTTCTTTTTCTGGCTTTGATATGGAGCAGAATGAACAGGAGGAAGACGGTGCGGCAGCTCAGAACGATGGCACTGAAGAAAAGATTCACGGCTCAGCGTCTGAGGACAGTGATGACGAAGGCTCCCAGGTACTCCCAGTCTTCCTCTCTGTGACATTGCTGTTACATCTCTTTTCTTTACACTGATGCAGAAACCTTTTTTGTGTCTTGAAGTGAATAGCTTTACTAGCATGGAAAAATGTTGAACCATTGCTGTATGATATCAGTGTGTCCCATACATGTTTGTTTTACAATTGCTTGCATTCGTGCAGAAGAAGAGAGGTGGTGTGGAGGGGTTAATAGAAATTGAGAACCCCAACAGAGTTGCACAGAAATCAAAGAAAGTGACCCAAATAGAATTGGACGAGCCGAAGCAACTTTCAAGGAGAGAGAGGTATAAAACACACAACATGCAACACACACACACACACACACACACACACACACTCAAACACTCAAATGCATATGTGTCTGGTAGAGTTAGGTTTAGTAGGTTGAGTTTATTTAACACTTGGTACTGCGTAAATACGTTCAAAAGAGAATCTGGAGGAATCTTAGGTTTTTTCTACACTAGTTGTTTACAAGGTCAGTATACACAGCATACGGATGCCATTCAGTTAAGGAAATCGAAAAATAAACCATTTTAAACAGTCTCGACGGGCATAGTCTGGTTCTTGCACAGCGTCTCTTTAACATATCCAGCATTGTAGTTGATAAAGCCCAGTCTTTTATTCTATTGTCTTTTTGTCTCCATTATTTGACGATATTTTGCATGCCACTGGACGTGACTCATTTGAATTGAATTCTTCATGTTGCTCCTCTGGGGACAGGGAGGAGCTTGAGAAACAGAAGGCCAAGGAGCGCTATATGAAAATGCACTTGGCAGGGAAGACTGACCAAGCCAAAGCAGACCTCGCCCGCCTCGCCATCATCAAGAAACAGAGAGAAGACGCGGCGAGGAAGAAAGAGGAGGAGAAAAAAAGTATGGCTGCTGGAAAAGTCTCAAAATGATCATTGGTATTTTTTTTTCCTCTTCAATTTTATCATTTCTATGTCGCTTTAAATGTGACCCGGGACCTGTACGTAGACGTACAAATTAATGTCAATAAGGTGCAGTTTGTAGCATCGGGGGTCAATAATATTTACCGCAACTGTCAATATTGTTTACATTCACATTTCTACTACTCATAGTGTGTATATAGATATTATTTGCTGTTAGTATTCAAGTTACGTTATTACGCAAGCCAGGTTAATAACCGGAGAAAATGTTCTAATCGAATCCTAAAATCTGTAATATGTATACACTGGATCATGACTTGATCTCTTTGTTTTTTTTGTGGCCAAATAGCAAGGGACTCAGCGGCAGCAGCAGCCAAAGGAGTGAACTCCCTCTCTCTGAAGTGACCCACCCGGGTACTTATTACCACTCATCGATGGACTGGTGCAATACATTTATTTTAAAAGAAAAGCTATGGGATATAAGAGTATTTTACATTACTGTAACATAAGAACGTTTGGAAAATGGTTGAAGCCCATGGAAAGGGGGCTTCTGTATATTTTTTTGAATGGAATATTTGCTTTGTTGCCACTCCCAAGAAGTAAGGCTGGCAATCTGGAAAACACCATAACTCCTGTGGTGCGTTACATACACCATACCCTTGGAATGACCCCTTCTAACCTTGTACATGATAATAATAATATATTGTACACTCGTCATGGTCCAATTGAAGTTGCTAAGTGAACTTCGGTTGATTTTTTTTCAGTTGGATTTTACATTGTATATAATTCAGTCATGAAAATATTTCAGATTAATATTATGTAAACAGTAAAAAATAAGAATTTGTCTGTTCATGTGTCCTTTTTGTTTGGGTACACTTTAGCTTGGACTCCTTATGTAAATATATGCTTCTCATTTATCAACTAGCATAGCTATAAAGACATTTCGCGATTTTAATTGACAACATTACTCGTTAAAGTTTTCAACTGAAAAAAATGTACAATTCACATTTCTCATATAATGATATGCATATCATAATGCAAACTCTTGATAAATACCTTTGTTCTATCTTTGTTTAACATTTGAAAACGTACCATGTTGATATTCACCCTTTAAAATGTACAATAGGCAATTATAGGTAGTCATAATTCATAACAATATCAGCATCCTATAGCTAGGCCATAGGTATACATAATATTTCGGGTACCAGTGTACCCGAGTTAAGGAGTCTTTGACGTCACGCCTCCCAGTAGTTTGATTGGGTGGGAGTTTCGCGGACTTGCAGTAGAGGAAATCCTTTTTTTGTGTTAGACTAATCGCACGACTTCAGTGTGACAGTGGTAGTAACAGAGTAACTCTCAGATAAACCCGTGAGTATCACATTTCGTATTTCAAAAGGCATGTTGCATCGCAGTGAATTATAGCCTACTTACTTGACTATACACTGATATTGTAACAAGTAGGCTACGTTTTGAATGTTGGACGTATTCTTACTCGTAACATTTTAATGCATATTTTTGGGGCTCTGTTTTATTGCGTTATTTTTAATTGTGGCCATGCATTAACTTCGTGCCCATGCATAGAGTAAAACCACGTGGCTTAACGACTTCGCTGTTTACTTAAAATTTAGCGTTAAGATGTAACTTGCAAATGCAACTTCTGTTTTAGTTTGCTTAGTTGCCGTGCGTCAGACTGCTTTTGCAATCCTCGGTTTTATCTACCGAGGCAGATAATAGAAGTCATGCGTTCAACTAAATGCAATGCAGTGACTGCAGCTGACAGATGCATAATATGTAACCTATAGTTGCTGACCTACTTCGATCACGACGCGTTTTCATGGTCAAATAACAAATTGGTTTTAATCTTTGTTTTTGAAACAAATAAAAGTAATATGTCCAACCATTATTTACAATATGTTATATACACTTGTTTTGGTAAATTACGATAGTTTTACTTTATTTTTTAAGTTTTACCTTTTTTTTTGGCAGCGTTTTTTTGAGTAGGCTTATCTGATCAGAATAATCGATGAGACATTCTAGTTTAAAGTTTAACAAACATGACACACAGGACGACTGTACTTGCTGTGCCCTTTGTTTTTTTATATATGAATAGTTTTGTTTTATTGATGTAGGACATTTGACTTTTGGCAGTATTTTATAGTAGGCCGAGGCTATATTTTCGAGATTATTTTATTATGCTGTGTAAAAACTCGAACCTGAATTCTACATCAGCAAAAGCAACAGAAGATTGACTATACTGTGTCTGCACCCTCAGGTCTCTAGTGACGTCAGAGAAACGATCATGTCCTCTACAAACGGCCACGCCATAAGCAAAGAGACATGGGACTCCCACAATACAATGATGCTGGAGCCCCTGGCCACAAACGACTCAGAGGTGCGTAGGTATTGCAAACATTAACCCCTTTTCTACCGAGGCATTTTGAGGGCTGGTTCGGAGCCGGTGCCTAATCTAGAACCAGTCTTCGCGTTTCAACAGCAAAAGAACTGGTTCTTGGCCAGGAAAACTGTTTCCAGAGCGGCACCGACACTACGCCTTTCCCACCAAGGCATTTTGAGGGCCGGTGTCTAATCTAGAACCAGCTCTTCGTGTTTCGACAACAAAAGAACCGCCTCTCGGCCAGGAAAACTGGTTCCAGAGCGGCACCAACACATGGCTGGTCTAGAACCAAGAACCGCTTACATCAGAGTCTGGGGGCGGGATTATGGTGATCATCTTTTTGGACATTTTGAAACGTGACCTATCCATTTGAATTGCATTTTAGTTAGGGGCAGGGTGGTTTGTATTTCACCGATTGCGAAATATTGTATAGACACCGCTAGACACACCAATATCTTTGTAAAACATGTTCAAACTGCATACGACGCTATTGAGATGTGTGTGTGTGTGTGGGGGGGGGTTTGTACACTACAAACATTTCACTTTCAGTTTTGATGTCAGGATGTGGGTTACATTATTGTAAAATGAACCGATTTTATCAAGCCTCAACAAGGCTCTTGACTACTTGAATAGTACAACAAATAGAAAATCAATGTGATTATTTCCACCCCCCCTGTTTAAATACAGGTAACATAAATGATGGCTTCAGTCATGAAATATGCTAAAATATATTGGAATATAAATGAATAGTTTTCAAAGCCCTATGTATGCATTTTGGACGAATAGTTAGAGAAAGTGTGAGACTTTTGTTTGTTTCAACTTATTTTAATTGATAGGCTTGCTTTAAGAATATTAGAAACTTGAGTTTAGTTTAAGTGCTTTACAAGGGGTATAGTATAGTTCCTTTCGAAATGAAAATAACCATTTCTCTATCAGCTGCTGTGACTAGTAGAGTGACCTGACTATTGGATGTTTCTTAACTGAAAATACTCAGAGAACATTGGACTTGTGAACACCAGAAAAGGGAGGAATCTATGGCTAAATCAAACTTTTAACCTTTACTTCAGATGTGTTACAGTCTGTGCAACCGTAGTATGGTACACCTTTATTTGATTTATTAAATGATAGGGCCGCGCATAGTCATTTCTGACCTGCTACTTCCTGTTGACTGACTGTGCATGTGTGCATGTGTGTGTGTGTGTGTGTGTGTGTGTGTGTATGTGTGCATGTGTTGTTGCCACCACCAGGTGTTCTCCATTATCAAAAAGGAGAAGCACAGGCAGACGTACGGCCTGGAACTGATCGCTTCAGAGAACTTCACCAGCCGAGCTGTCCTGGAGGCGCTGGGCTCCTGCATGAACAACAAGTACTCTGAAGGATACCCTGGCCAGAGGTACGCACATGATGATGATGATGATGATGATGATAATAATATGTAGTAATGTCAAAAGCTTAGGTAAAAGCTTGAGGTACAAGAAGACATTAATACCTACGAAATTCCATTCCACAAACACACAAAACCACAGCTTGATTTTCATAGCTATTCATTTGAATATATCTAAATATGAAGCGTTGCACTCCCCTGTGTATCTTGCATGTTCTTACTGGATGTAATGCCCGTCTGTGTTGACGACGACGACGACGACGACGATGATGATGATAATGATGATGTCATTTCTAGATACTATGGAGGTACGGAGCACGTAGACGAGCTGGAGAGACTGTGCCAGAAGAGAGCTCTGGAGGCCTACGGCCTGGACTCTGACAAATGGGGCGTCAACGTGCAGCCGTACTCTGGTGAGGGGCGTGGCTTGGGCATCTCGAGTGTATTACCGTGTGACGTCTCGGCCTCATTCCTGGTGCATAAGGAACATCAGGAATGTTGAAGTGCATTTCAATGTTCCTAACGCACTAAAATCCAAATTTGTAATCATGACTCTGTCTACTTTTTCGTAGTACCTATTTTTTTTTAATCAACAAAATCGCTAAAAATAAATACACGCCTCTTTGTGCTCCTCCTCCAGGTTCCCCCGCCAACTTTGCCGTGTACACGGCCGTCGTGGAGCCCCACGGACGGATCATGGGCCTGGACCTCCCCGACGGAGGTCACCTGACCCACGGCTTCATGACCGAGAAGAAGAAGATCTCGGCCACGTCCATCTTCTTTGAGTCCATGCCTTACAAGGTACGACGCCCTTGGTTCATGTAGTTATCTAACTATAAAGAAGCGTGTGTGTGTGTCTGTGTGTGCGTCTGTGTCTGTGTATGTGTCTGTTTGTCTGTCTGTCTGTCTGTCTGTCAGCCACACCCAAAACAGACACATTCCCTCATTCAGACCAGATGCACAAAGCACCGCTCCCTTAAGAAGACTTAATGACATAAACACAGGCTTAAAAAGCCCAACATGGCCGGACCTTTTTCAGGCCCATTATGAGACTTCTTCTTCATTGGTAGATGAACACAAATCATGACATTGCTATTTAGCCGGACCTTTTTCAGGCCCATTATGAGACTTCTTCTTCATTGGTAGATGAACACAAATCATGACATTGCTATTTATAGATGATTCGTGGCATAGTATATTGTATTTAGCAAATATTTTACTCTTTTTCCAATCTTTTTTTATGTTTTTTCTATCTGTTGTTTGAAGGTAAATCAAGAAACTGGCTACATTGACTACGACAGACTGCAGGAAAACGCACGCCTGTTCCACCCTAAACTCATTATTGCAGGTAATTTATACCATATAACACTACACTACTACTTGCATACTGCCACAACTATCATGAGTTAATTTCCTATATCAGTTATTTATTATTAATTATTTCCCATTCCTGTGTCATTTAGCTGTTATGATTGAGAGCTATTGAGTTAACACTTGAATTGCATTCGCTTTTATAAATGTTTTTTTAATTGTAACATTTTAAAGGCTATTAATGGTCACAACTACATTTAACAGTGTCACACATGGCCACAGGGAAATTGTCCTCATTGTACTCATTCTCATGCGATATCTAAGGTCAAAATGGAAGACAACTAGGGCATGCGCTCAAAAGACCATTCTCACTTTCTTCGGTTTACTCTCCTTCCCTCGCTCTGCAGGAACCAGCTGCCACTCCCGTAACCTCGACTACGCCCGCCTGAGGAAGATCGCGGATGAAAACGGAGCGTACCTCATGTCCGACATGGCGCACATCAGCGGCCTGGTGGCGGCCGGCGTCGTGCCCTCGCCCTTCGAGCACTCGGACATCGTTTCCACCACGACGCACAAGACCCTGAGAGGATGTCGCGCCGGCGTTATTTTCTACAGGAAAGGTTAGAGAAAGTCGAACGCAGAGCAGTACGATTGGCAGCCAACCTAACCTCCTATCGATGGAGCAATCGCATCAAATGTTGGGAAATACCTGATTTTTTTCTATGTTGCATAGCAAAATCTGGACCTGCTTTGCAAATACAGAGTAAAATACAGAAGTTAACTTTATTTTATGGGGGCATTTAAAAGCCCCCATCATCCCAATAATAATGTATATTAATAATAATAATAATAATAATATATAATAATAATAATAATAATAATAATATATTTATATAGG